>OU015756.1:81349527-81364212 GCA_907169655.1 Acomys percivali
ATAAAAGTGTTAGCAGAGCTGAGAGGAGTTAGCTATTTGGAAAGCTGTCTTGGAATGATTATGGATTTGGTACACTCAGATACTTGAAGGGTATTAGATATATGAAAGAATTCTGACTGGGAAACTGAAGTTGCCACAGCAACAGAAATGACACTGAGGAACTCAGACTCACTCCATGGTGCCAGGCTTCAACCTCTGGTCCAGTGGCAGAGGCTAGCCTACTGGAACTCTGTCAGTTTTTGCTATTGCTGCCATCTACATTTCATTGATCCAAAGAGTTAAGTGAGAATCCATGGGTAAAAGTCCTATGATAACATATAATAAAAAGGAAGCGCATTCTCACTGCCCAATGCAATAGGTTGCCTCTATGAAATGTGAGGGTCTTGGTGGAAAAGTATACAAATTGAAGCTGGGGAACATGGGAAGGTCAAGTAGCATTTCCTACATATTGTGAACTGGTGACTTCACGTGGAACCGATGGAAGATGTACCCAGGTGTGTGAATATAAATGGCTCAAGGCAGAGATGGTACCCACCTGCACCTGCTATAAACAACAGAGAAGAGGAAAGCAAAACGTCATCTCCAGTAGTGTTGTGCTCTTTTCATCACCAGGGATGAATATATCTTTCATACATTACAAGAAAATGGGTTTTCTAAGAATACACACATAAAGGTCAAAGGAAAAGAAACCTCTTAAAAAAAAAAAGAGCTCCAAGTAAAACCTGTGGGTGCAATTATATAGCATTAACTTTTTAAAAAAGGGTAAAGTTTAACATTAATTGCTGCTTCCACTTTCAGATCATGAAAAAAAAATCACCTGGTGGAACATAAAATTCAACGATATGATATAAGCAGACCCAATTTTCTAATAAACAAAAAAACTATCATTAAATTATCCCCCAACTAACCCCATAGTAAAGCTGCTCTTTTATGCTCCTTTCAGAGAGAGCAACAGCATCCCACTGAATGACTTCATTCTGCCATTGTCACACACTTACTCACAGAAATACATGGAGGCTTTTGACAAACTTCCTTCATATTGTTCAGAGCATCCACCCCCTCCAGAGACTGCTCATACTCTTCCTTTACAAAGAGCATGATAGTCTCAACCTCTGGCATTTGCTCTTTAATAAACAGCAACTTGAAAGTGATGGGAAAAACATCATTAAACACATTTCCTTTAGTCATGAAGTAATTTAGTTGCCATGGTAATCTTTGGGAAACTTGAGAAAGTACTTTAGATGGGTCATTTCTAATAATTGTTTCTAAGATTCTAGAACTTCAAAAAGTCCTGAAGGACAAAGAAAGTGAAAAGGCTTTCTTGTTCAGTGCGTGATCCCAGGCTCAGGGAGTGCAGGCAAGCTCTTCACAATGCAACATCCATTACCTCTCTGACAATGATGGTTTCATCACTTCCCACCCCACAATCATTTCCAGTCTATCCAGACCTGCCCAGTGAATGAAAGCAGTAACTTGGGTCTCCGTGGCAGTGAAATAACCAGGCACGATATAAGCACTTTCCCATAATTGCCCCCAAAGCTTTTTCACAATGAACACTGTCATTCTGGCCAGCCATCCTAATAGTGACAAAGTTCTCTCAGAGACAGTTTAACAAAGGAACAGTGACGTTTTGGAATTCAATACATTCAGGCTGCTACCCCAAGGAAGCCACTGACCAACAGGAGGCTCTAATGAATCACAGCTCTAACTCTGCTTGTCATTCATGTTAGGGTTCAAAGTGTTTCACAAAGTCTGAAGAAGACTTTTCAGCAAGCAGGTACATTTGACAACTGACCTTCACTTCACAGCATCACCTTATGTCACTAGCCAAAGTTAATACATGAGCATTTATCCAATATGATTTCATGGACCAAAGATGGTCAAAAGGCTTTTCATCTAAATAAAGACACCGTTGTTGGCCTCAGCAGACTCTGACTATATCCTACATTGTTTTGAAAGAACACAGTCAATTAAAATAAATGGTTTTGTTAGAGTTGAATGAGAAGTTACACACCATTTGTTTCCTTCCTTTTTAAAGGCCCCCTTTGGCCATATCAGAATAAGACAACAGAAGCCAAGGCACCAAAGGCTGCATGGTTGAAAATGTACTGCATTGAAAGACAAGATCTTCAGCAGACCACATCCCTGACTCTGTTGCTTCAATAAGAGGTCTTAACTACAAGAAGACACGTGGCTCATGTCAATGTACAGGACAAGATGAAGTTGGGCCAAGTAAGGCCAGCCAAACCATGCTTTGTATATCCCTTAAAGACTCACCCTAAGACTAGAAGGAGATAGACCTTAAAGACTCACCCTAAGACTACGAGGAGATAGCCCACTGGAAGATCTAAGTAAGCCAGTGAGATAATCAGTGGGATAATCTGAGAAGTTCACTGTACTGTAAATCAGAGCAGGGACTTGGAGCACAGTCAGTAGACTTCCTCAGTGGCCCCCAATGCTTACAGCAGGGTTATAACCAAGATGAAGAAAAGAACAAGTGGGTTTAAGTGCTATTTAAGATGACAATTTAGGCTATTTGTGCTACTACAGGATACAGAAGCTGGGTAATTTATAAAGAGGAGAAATGTATTTCTTATAATTCTTAAGGGTAGGTGCAAGACCAAGGCACCAGAAAATTCAGTGTTTCATAGTATCCTGGTCTTTTCTTCAATAATGGGGTCTTGTTATCATATCTCCTAATGAAAAGTTGTTTTTTTTTAAAGCTAAAGAGCTATAATCTATAATAGATTTCTATATCACTCACTTGAGGCAATATCCATTGGTAAAGACTTTATACTTGGTGGAGAGTCATGGTTTATAATCTCAATCAACCTAGGACTTTTATATACTGTGCCAAAAAATTAAAACAAAACAAAACAATAACTGCACAAAAATACCTTACTACCAGGATGTTTAGTACTTAGTGATATTTTTAAGACACATTCTATGTCCAAGAGACTGTGCTAAACTCAAAGAGAAAAGGTCAGTAGATTTATTCAAACAATGGAGACACTAGGAATCTTTCATTGACAAGGCATTGTGCTTCCTCTTTTCCTGTTCATAATGTGGATCAAATGGGCAATGGCTGTGGTTGCTGGAGGTAATGGAGCTTGTTTTAAACAGACGCTTGAATATGATAAAAATTACCCTGGAAATGATACCACCTTCTCTTTCCAAGTCTCCTCTAGTAACGCTGCTCAATATGAATCCACCACTCATTCACTAGCTTCTAGATATCCATTTATATAACAGGCTCTGTGATTGGTGATGGAAATTCACCAGGGAGCAGGATGGGGATGGTCCTTGCCCTTGAGAAGCCCTTTGAGAGAGTTTCTCCCCATTTGAGACATTATGACCTACACAAACCCAAGAGGACAGAAGCCTTGACTGATGAAGAGCTATCATTTCTCAGGTGGAACTCTTTGGGAGAAGAACAGGAGAGCCTCTGAGAAGCTGGGAGAAGACTGGTGTGCAGCAGGTATGTCAGGAGGTGTGTTAAGGTATCTGCAAAGCAATAAATAAAGTCATGCAACAAGAAAGAAATCCCGTGCAGCCCCAGAGTGTTAGTGATAAAGATAGTGCAACTTACTCGGTTGCTCTCCCAGCACAGCTTGCCCTCTACTGTAGCCCTGCATTTGGCCTGGTTTCCAAAGCAGTTAGTTTTACTGATGAACAGTATTGTTGAGATGCATTAGACCCAGCCAATCTCTATCCCTGAGCCTGAATGATCTGGTTAGGCTATTACCCCTGTCTCTACCATCCACAGCACATCCAGCCTTGCCCCAGTGTAGGTTGAATTCTTAAAATGGAAAACTCTACCTTCACTAGATAGTTTAAAAGTACCCAGTTGGGATTCATGAAACTAGCTTTAGATTCCATTCTCCCTGACTTACACCTGGAAATCTTCTGGCTATGGAAGCCTTGTGATACTTATTTGCCACTAAGGGTCCTACTAGAGACTCAAGACCTACCAGCAAATCCTACCTACTTAGCTATTGGAGCCTCTCTGTGTCCAAAAAGCACAACTGTTCCATATATTATTAGAATGTCAGCCAGTTTGGTCTAAAAAATTGTGTCTTGAATTCCTGACTCCATTTTGATACTTCCTCACTATGTGAACTAGGATAGTTCACTTCAGCCTTTGCATCCTGATCTACAAAAGAGGGGTGATAACAGTCATCCCACAGTAGATAGGCATGACCAAATATGATGAAACCTTGAGAACAGTTTGAAAACCAGGAAGCATTTCCTAGCCTCTCCTGCTCTACCTGTCTCCAGACATCTATCAGACTTTGGGCCCTGGATATTCCAGCTGGTCTGATGAGGTGAGCCTTGAATTGTGGGTCCCATTCTTCCCTTAAGTGCACTACTAAGTAAATCACTCCTTCTACAAATGCATGGACCCAGCTCTCATATCATGTAATAGAACTTCCTGGAGGTGTCCTCTGGGCTCCCATAGTTAGTTACACTGCCTCTTAAGCACTGCTTCTCACACCCAGCCAGCTTCAGTTTTTTCCTGATGACTTCTTCCACTCTTGCCTGCAATCTTCCAGCGAACTATTCTAACACAAATGCTGCTTCATACAGGAAGTGAGTGAGGCAAGGAGGGCAGGTTGAGGTTGTAGGGTCCAGTAAAGGTTCTTGGTGACACATGCACTCTGAGGAGGGCACTGCTGCCTGAACGAACCTCATTAGCTTTCCAGCTGCCTCGAATCCAGATCTTTCTATTGACAGTGATTATGCAAATGTGATATTTGTTTTAATGAGCACGTCAGGTGTGTTTGGCTGTGCCATTATATATGATTGACTGTGGTATTAAAGTAACAACTTGCTGACAACTGCAGAAGACAATCTGGAGGTGTGAAAATGAAGATCTGGTGATTTTTATGACAGTGGCACAGACCACCCTGGGCAAGGTGTCCTAATTCTGTAAACTAGTTCCCATGGCATGGTGTTTAAATGCGGAGTCCACACCTCAGTATTTCTTCTGCCAAATTCCCCTGGAAGCATAAGAATGGAGGTCCGTTTTGGCGTATGGTTCAGGGGTTTCAGTCATGGCTGCATGGAGCTCCTAGTCCTGTGATGAGTCAGGAACATCATGATGGGAGGACGTGGTGGAGGAAAACTGCTTGCCTTGTGGCAACGAAAAGGCAGAGAGACAGAATGTGTGTCAAGATGGGGGCCAGGGCACAGAAAGACCTTCAAAGTGTGTGTCCTTTATCACTCTCCTTCCTCCACTTAGGCGCCACTCTCCAACAGCCCATTCGGATGGAAACTCATCCGTGCATTAAACTACAGATGAGATCAGCGTTCTTATGACTCAATAACCTGTCAGTTATGCCACTATATCCGAACCAAGCTTCAGCACCTGAAATGTTAGACTATTTTATATCCAAGTCATGATGATGGCCACTTGTCACAGAGAAGCCATCCAGATGAGGGGACTTTCCCTGATAGAGCCTGGCATTTGGGAAAGGGCAGGAATGACACCATGGTTTAGGAGTCAAGCCACATGTGGTGGTTTAAATGAGAATGGCCCCATAGAGTCTATTTGAATGTTTAATCATCAGAACATGGAACTATTTGAAAAAATATTAGGATTGGGAGGTGTGGCCTTGTAGAAGTAGGTGTGGCCTTTTGGAGTAAAGTATGTAAGTGGAGGTGAGCATTGAGGTTTCAAAGGCCCATGCTAGGTCCTCCCCCACACACCTTCTCTCTTCTTCTTCTTCTTCTTCTTCTTCTTCTTCTTCTTCTTCTTCTTCTTCTTCTTCTTCTTCTTCTTCTTCTTCTCCTTTTCTCTCTCTCTCTCTCTCTCTCTCTCTCTCTCTCTCTCGTGTGTGTGTGTGTGTGTGTGTGTGTGTGTGTGTGTGTGTGTGTGTTTCTCGGTGTTTCTGTCTCTGTCTCCTGGCTGCAGATCAGGATGTAAAGCTCTCAGCTACTGTTTCGTCACCATGCCTACCTGTGTGCTTCCTGCCATGATTACCATGGACCAGCCCCTGAAACTATAAGCAAGGCTTTTAAAGCCTTTCTCTTATAAAAGTTGCCTTGGTCATGATTTCTCTTCAAAACAGAACAGTAATGAAGACACTGCACCTGGGCTTAATATTTGCTTTCTGCTCTTTCTTGCTGAAACACGTTAGAAAAGTTACTTACTTTATGCTGA
The DNA here is from genome assembly GCA_907169655.1 of Acomys percivali. NCBI lineage: Eukaryota > Metazoa > Chordata > Mammalia > Rodentia > Muridae > Acomys > Acomys percivali. The sequence goes on from OU015756.1 coordinate 81,355,691, forward strand.
TCTTGTGCCTCCCCCCAACTATTTCTTTCTTCTTTGAGGCTGTCCTAGAACCCACTATGTAGGCTGGCCTCAAACTCAAAGAAATATTCTTGTCTCCCAAGTGATGGTATTCAAGGCCTGCACGATGAGCCCAGCTTGGATTTCCTTACCTAAGAATTAGAGCTAGAGGATAATGCCTACGTTCTGGCTAGTTTCAGGTCAACTTGACACAAGCTAGAGTCATCAGAGAGGAGGGAGCCTCAAGTGAAAAAATGTCTCCATATGATTGGGATACAGTCAAGCCTGTGGGGCATTCTCAAAATTAGTGACTGATAAAGGAGGGCACAGCCCGTTCTGAGTGGAGCCACGTTTGGCAGGTGGTTCTGGGTTCTATAGGAAAGCTGACTGATCAAGCCACATAGAACAAGCCAGTAAGCAGTGCCTCTTCATCGCTTCTGCATCCAGGTCTCCGCCCTGTTTGAGTTTCTGTCCTGATTTCCTTTGATGATGAACTGTGATTTGGAAGTGTAAGCTGAATAAACCCTGTCCTCCCCAACTTGGCTTTTGGTCCTCGTGTTTCCTTGCTGTAATAGAAGCCCTAACTGAGACAAGCTACTTCATGGAATCTTGTAAGATTTTTAATGAGAAGCAAACCATGTAGCACAGTACATGATTGACATGGAGGATCCTTTGTTCTTTTATCACATGTGGTTGGGTATGGAGAATGGGTGTCATGAGGTAGGAACAACCCCAGCCATTCTCTGAAACGCAGACAGTGAAAGCAACCCACCTAGCGGCTGACTCCATCGCCAAGACAACACAGTAGGCTCAAGTCCACTCTTGTGTTTTTCATGTTGTCATCTGTCTCCTCCTTGCCTTGTTGCCCTCCGCTTCCTGCCACATAAGGCTGCTAGTAGAAGAAATGTCATGGCCTACCACATGACTACTTCTCCTTCCTACTGCACACACACACACACACACACACACACACACACACATACACACACACACACACACAGCACTAACAACGAAACTGATGGATCATCTTCGTTCTTGTGGCGTGTTATGTCTGTAGGGCTTCTTAGCAGTTCCTGTGGTCACACTGACGAACTCAAACGACTCATCTGGAAAGACAGAACCAACAAAGGCTGTAAACCCATCTGTCCTTCAGGCTTATTCTCAGCCCAACTCCCTTCAAGTCCTTTATGGCTCTGGGGTGACTGCCAGCACAAGTGGGAGGAGTCTGCTTGATATTGACAAGTCCTTGTGAAGAATTTCCCGCCTAATTCAATCTTCATAAAGTGTCAGACTCTTCGTGGCTATTTTCCTATGCATTGAAGTTATCTTTCATTTGTGCCGTCAATGGACAAACAAGGAATCCAAGATATGACCACCTGTGACTAGGCAGAAATTCAGCCTTTGCCTTCCTGGGTCTCTCTGTTTGTATTCTACTTAGGTTTTACTATATTATAAAGTGATTTTAAATATTTCAAAGACTAAAGGCTTTATTGATACTAAAAATCTGAAAATTTTAGAACAGCTTCCTTAAGATACACAGGTAATAAAAATAATCTTTAAAATAATTAAAGCATAAAAAAAAAAAAACCCAAACAGATGACAACAACAACAACAAAAAAACAAGGGACGGGTCTAGTGATGGTGCATCCCTGTAAATCCCTGCACTCTGGAAGGCAGAGCCAGGCTGATCTCTGTGATTTCGAGGCCAGCCTGGTATACAAAGTGTGTCCAGGACAGCCAAGGCTGTACAGAGGAACCCTGTCTCAAAAAACAAAAGTAAAATAAAATTTAATAAAATCAAAGCACCGACCTCTCATGAAATTTAACCATGAAATAAAGCAATTTGATTGCTTACTTGTCTATCATAGGACTAGATGTTTTCAAACCAGCTTGTTCAAAAGCATACAAAAAGCCAAAATAATTCATTGACAATTGAGAATTAGATGTAATTTCCAAACCCTAAGATGGAGTTGGAGTGAGCAATCGGAGAAATGATACGATGTGAAGTCAGGCATGCCTGGTGAAGTCTCACCCTCACAGCAGAAAAGCAGCTTATTATAGGCTACCATCTTTTCAATTTAAGAACAGCGTTTAACAATCTTAATTTAGAATCTGATTCATTATCATTTTTAGGAAATTTAATGGTCTTAAGCCCTTTCTATACCATGTGTGACTGCACCTAATTAAAGTTCACATCTTTCGCAGAAGGTGGGACCTCGGTTCTAATTTTACGCACTACTGTGATCAAGGACACAGAGCAGCCGGTTGTAGATCAGGAGACCTTGGTTCTATTCTGGGCTTGGCCATTGATTTCTGACTTTTCTTAAATGCCTTGGTTTTTCCACTCATTATACATGGGTATGAATGTCTGGCTTTGTCAGGTGTCATTAGAATGAATTATGTCATCATTATTCATTTAAAAACTATTGGGTGGTTTAGGAGACAGAGTAATCAGAAAAGTGCTTGCCAGGCAATGAAGACTTAAGTCCAATCCCTGTCACCTAAAAAAAAAAAAAAAAAAAAAAAAAAAAAAAAAAAATCCCAGTGTGCCTGGACATCCATTGGTGTGGTTTATAGGATTCTTTCCAGTAGGACTGTGGATAGTTTTTCCCCATGACAGCTTGCATAGTGCCTTAGTGCTATGAAAGCCAGCCCTCAACTTAAGCCCAGTAGTGCAATAATGACACTTCTATCCAGGTGGTAGCCAATCGCAGTCTAATTGGACGTAAGCCTCACTCAATAGGACAGAATTCTTGTCTGATGCTATATGTCTGAATAGCTATCCATGGCTTGTGAGATCATGGACCCTACAGGAAAACTTACTTGAATTCTAAAAGCATGGTTACCTAAGCATGACCCGCATAATGACCACACTGATTAACATGCCAAAAAGAACGAGGAAAATTTCACAAGGCTTCACCCCAGATGAAAAGCTATAGATAAGCAATGGCTTTTGAAAGTAAAGGGAGTCCTCCCCACCTACCCCAGGAATGAGCTTCCTGATAGCTGATCACATCCCAAGTTGTCAGCCCTACCTAAACAGAAGAAACACAAAATGCACTCAGGGGTATCAGACAGACAGACAGACATGTAATACATATATACATATACACACATTGAAACACATTCATGAAATAAGAAAGTCTATATGGTGTACTAAGCACCACCCCATTTGAAATAAATACAAAAATGATCAAGAGAGGCTTGATTCATAACCTTATAGAACTTTTATTTGCTTGAGATATTTTAAAAATTTTAAATTATTATTTTATGTATATTAATGTTTTGTCCACATGGATATCTTTGCACGGGTGCCTGTGGGATGCAGAAGAGGGCACTGGATCTCTCGGAACTGAGTTACAGAAGACTATGAGTCACCATGTAGGTGCTGAGAATTAAACCTGGGTTTCCTGGAAGAGCAGCCAGTGGTCTTCTGAGCCATCTCTCCAGCACTCAAATATATACTTATTGGTCCGGAAGTAGTCAGAGGTAGAACACTTCCCTTGTTTATACGATGAGAATTTGTGTAAGTTACAAGTGACAAGTCATCAAATAACAGCCCCAGACTAATGCACATGAATGAGATTAATAAATATTCAAAAAGACACTTTTCTGGCAAGCTTGTGCATCACTTCTTGCATCATTTGCAAAGCAACGCTGATCGTTTACCTTTAAGATGGTTCTGTCATGCTCCAAGTTGTAGCATCTTTGCCTCAGGACATATGGCTGTTTCTTAGCCTTATTTGTTTTCAGCATCAACATTTCCATGACACCTCCCAGTTCTTTCTAACCCTGGTTTTTGTTTCCTTTACTACTCTTGTTCACTTGCCACACTATTTTGAGTCAACACACACACACACACACACACTGGACACTTGAAGAATTTTTACCCAGGTTTCCTCTGGAGGAAGCGCTGATTCCAGAAGACTGTAGAAATGCATTAGCACGTTCCTTATGAAGTTATTTACGAGTCGGGTTAACATATATTTACTAGATAGTGTTCAGAGTGGGGAACTATGAACGCAGAGACTACAAAGAGCCAGAAGGAGCTGAGCTGCTCTTGCGGGCTAGCACTCTTCTGCAGCAGGGGCTGCCGCGCTGGCCAGGGGTGGAGTGGTGTCTCATGTCCTTTCCTAAGTGGCTGACTTCTGGTCTGGCTAGGTTCATGTCCACTTCCTGCCTGGACATCCATCCCATGCTGGTGCTTGGGTTCTCAACAGAGACTAGTTTCAGGGCTCTAACACCATTGAAACTACATTTTCTATCTATTTTGTTGCAATGGAAGAGGAGAGAGAGAGTTGGAAGAGGAGGGGAGGAAGAAAGGGGGTGGAGGGGGAAATATAATTATGAAATGCCAGGGAGAATTTGGTATTTATTGGAGAGTCCTAAGAAAATATTTTCACCATTTTTAAATAGCAGAAGCCAAAGTTGTATCTCTAGACCTTACTCCACCACTACCACCCCTGAAACCCTAAGTACTTCTGACTTCATTTCTGCTGAGAAGAGATTTACATTTTAAGTCATAGTGGCCACTCTCCACTTGCCTCAAATTCTATAATAATAATCCACTACATTTTATAATTTGGTCATACAAAACATTAATATGCTTGATTTATTAACATGCTTGATTTATACATGGTGCCTAAATTCAGCAAGAGCACATGAGAAGGGAGCATCCAGAAGCACAGCGAGATCTGAGGCGAGCATGGTGCGTGGCTGGAGGCCGGCTGAGACAACGGGCCCAGTGTAGCTCCGGAATGTTCTCAGACTGGCCTGAGCAGGGACCCGGAGGCGATGGTACTCAGAGGCAACAGGACCCAGGAGAAGGGGAGGCAAAGGTGGAGTGGAGGGAAGACTCTGTGGACATCCCAGGTCCTCCTGTGTGTCGGCTGCTGGAAGAACAAGGCTCAGACCTCGGCTGGAGGCTGGAAGGGAAGACCTGTTGTCTAGGCGAAGCTGGGACCACTGTCTGCCCACCAGACAGTAGCAGCTCCACAGGCTGAGGTGATTTATGATGGTCAATTAAACCCTCATGCTCAAGATTTTCTTGGTGGAAACTGGACGTGAAGGTGGCAAGCTGCTGTGGGTGGAGGTGGTTCAGACTTTGGAAGCTTGCTTCCTAGCACTGTCCTCCTGAGCCAGCAGGAACCATCAAGAAATCAAGAGGTGGGAGCCCGGTGGAGGACTAGTGGGTCACTGGCCAACCATGCTGTTTTTGGAGGAATTAGTGCAGCTCTCTCAGGAAGGTTCTGGGAAAGAGTAAGCCTTTTTTTTTTTTTTTTTAATTTATTCTTGTTACATCTCAATGGTTATCCCATCCCTTGTATCCTCCCATTCTTCCCTCCCTCCCATTTTCCCCTTATTCCCCTCCCCTATGACTGTTTTCCTGAGGGGGATTCCTCCCCCTATATATGCTCATAGGGTATCAAGTCTCTTCTTGGTAACCTGCTGTCCTTCCTCTGAGTGCCACCAGGTCTCCCCCTCCAGGGGACATGGTCAAATGTGGGGCACCAGAGTTCATGTGAAAGCCATACACCACTCTCCACTCAACTGTGGAGACTGTCCTGTCCATTGGCTAGATCTGGGTAGGGGTTTAAATTTTACCGCCTGTATTGTCCTTGGCTGGTGCCTTAGTTTGAGCGGGACCCCTGGGCCCAAATCTGCCTATCATAATGTTCTACTTGTAGGTTTCTAGGACCCTCTGGATCCTTCTACTTTGCTATTCTTCCATGCTTCTCTCATCTAGAGTCCCAATAGGATGTCCTCCCCTCTGTCCCAGTTTCCTGGTAAGTGAAAAGCCTGGGTGTTTTTTTTTTTTTTTTATCTCCATGGCTTCCTGTCTTGCCATATGCTGTCCCCTCATACAAGAGCCGCCATGATGTCACCTGTCATGATATAACGCAGCTGGAGGGTAGAATATTTACCAGAACTGAAGAGTTGCAGCACTGTGTTCTTGTATTTCCCAATCTGGAAGCTAAATAAACCTCTATTCTTTATGTATTCCAGAGCCTCTAGGATGTGGTTATTATAGTTGAAGTCTGACTAATGCAAAAACAAGGAGTTTGGTTTTTGTTTTGGTTTGATTTACTGCTGGCTACTACTTAGCCTGTCAGAAAGGATTTTATAAATATTTTTGCTCCCTGTCTTCTTTTTTTAAAGGAATTTATTCTTAGATGTTTTTGTTCTATGTGAATGACTGTTTTGTATGCAAGCCTGGTGCCCTCTAAGTTCAGAAACTGGTGCTGCATCTTCTAAAACTATAGTTAGACTGGGTCGTGAAATGAATGCCACGTCGGTGCTGGGAACTGAAGAGTTAAAAATGCTCTTAAAAGCTGAGCCATCTCTCCTCACTTAAAAAAAAAAAAAAAAAAGGTAATCCATAAGATTCTGTTTCTCTCTGAAAGGTCTTCAATTTTCACTTTCAAAATATGGAGGTATAATGTTCATTTTCTTTTAAGTTTTTACACATGGGTGTGGGCCCCACCTGGCCAATGACAGGAACTGGGAAAGATACTGGAGCATGATGAAAAGGGAGTAAATACATGAACCAAACCATATTACAATATCTGGAACGTTCTGCCACACCTTCATGATATCTGTCTTTCCGTGGTGACATTTTGTCTTTTCAGTTGGACTAACCACCTCTGTGCTGCAGTCATCTTGCCTTTCTGTGGCACCTGGTGTTCCATGGCACTATAGAGTCACCAGGTATTTGTGGACTCATGATTAATATAAAACAGGAGAGAGGGAGGTAAAATACTCTTTTCCATGTCAATTTTCAAAGGCATCAAGAGGCATGAGCTGCAGTGACAGAGGCTCACAGAAAGAGCTGCGGTGTGTCATCTACGTAGATGGCTAACCTGGGAGCCATAAGCTGAGAACAACGTAATGTAACAAAATGTTCTTAATGTTTATTTGCTTTGAAAAACTTGAGAAATCGGATGCAAAAGGTATTGATAGTATCTGCTAAATTGTCTGTTATTACATATATTGTCAAGGGAATAAATCCTTTTGTTGCATAGTGTGAGAAATGGCTTTTAACAAGATATGAGGGTAGAGAAATGAGAGGAAGGATACTGATAAAATGCCCTTTGTGAAAACAGCACCTGCCACTTCCCTTATTTCTATGCTATTGAGAGGCAATGATAGCAACAAAATTAATAATCTCTAAATATTTCACGCTATATGATTTTTAATTGAAGGATGTACTGTCTTATTTTCATAGCACTTATATAAAACAATTCACTAAACTGCCTCAAAGAAACTCTATTTTAGTGAAAATTGTCCCTCCACAGGAGCATTTCCAACAAGTCAGTTATGATGCAGAAATAATCTAACATGGCTGAGCCTGGCATACCTAAGGATAGTAGGAATATGAATGCCATGCCTTTCTTCCTTTCTTCCTCTGCTGTCTCCAGAAACAAGCACTGCATCACACTGAACTCTTTATGCCACACAAGAGAGGATGCAGCCAGATGTGACCAGTTCACCCGTCTCTCTAGGTCCAGCCATCTCCATCTTCTCCACCTCTTCATGTCTCTCTGTTGCATCTTTCTGCCAACTGCTATCCCTCTACGTGGTCAAGGCTCCATCCTTCCTCCCCTGACCTACAGTAGTCACCTCTCGGTTGGACTTTCTGCTGAGTCTCCTCTGCTTCTATGTCCCTAGAGTGTACTTTCCACCAACTATAGGCATGATTTGTTTTTCATTCTGCCATCCCCTTAACGCCCCTATAGCTCCTGGGTGGCAGGAATGCTGTCTTTTTGAACTTGCATCCTTACAACTCAGCGCAGCTTCTGACACACAGGTGAAAAGTTTTAGAACAAAACGTGCCGTGAAACCCCTTGCAGTCTGCCACAACCTGCTCTGGCATTTCCACTCTTCCTCCAAATGAGCCCATAGGTCTGCACTGATCTGTGTCCCAAGCACATGATGTACCTTCCTTTACATTTCTGATTTTTTATGAACTACATTGTGTTTAAAGTATTTTTCATCAAGGGCTGGAGAGATGGCTCAGCAGTGAAGAGCACTTGCTGCTCTTGGAGAGGACCCTGGTTTGTTTCCAACATCTACATCCGACAGCCCAATAGCCTGTAACTCAAGCTCCAGGGGATTTAATGACCTTGGAGGGCACTTGCACTCACATGCGCGCGCGCGCACACACACACACACACACTTAAATGAAATAAAAATTTAAATATCTATTCTTGATCCATTTTATTCTGCCTTCTCTTTTCCCCGGTTACAGATGTCTTCTGCATCTCAGATTTTTGTATTCAATAATAAGTATCCAATGAATAAATGAAATAATGAATGAAACTGTCCCAACAATTGTGAAGAATCCTTAGCCAGACTTCCCTGCCAAAACAATCCAGGCTGACACTTTATGTCCCATCAAAACCTCACATTACTCAGCATAATGGTGCACATCTTTAATTCTAGCACTCAGTCAAGAAAGGCAGGAAGCAGCTCTCAGGAACACACACACACACACACACACACACACACACACACACACACACACA
>OU015756.1:81364222-81416500 GCA_907169655.1 Acomys percivali
AGAGAGAGAGAGAGAGAGAGAGAGAGAGAGAGAGAGAGAGAGAGAGAATATCAGGACTGCTGTCTTACCTCTCACTTGTAGAATTAGAATCCGTACGGAGGAAAGGGTATAATACTGAGGCCAGAAGATTGGGCAGAGAGTGTGCAGAGACACTGCAGTGCCTAAAGGTGACCTATGACCCCTGACACTAAAACAAGCATGCCGGAGAAGATGCAAGATAACAACACACATAGCACGTACAGCACATGGCCATACATGTAGAAGAAAGCCTCCACGATGCAAACAGTTCAGGAAGTCTTTCCCTTTACCTAGCTTTGCCCTGTGAGCTGCTGCTGCCCCTCCCCATGCTCTGGCCTGCTTCTTGCCTTGGAAGCGAATCTTGTTCTAATAACATGCTCCTGCTTCTGGTACCACCCACCCATCTTTGTTCAATTTCTTACTCCGGGACACAAGAACCTGGAACCCCTCCAGAGGAGCCCACTGAGCCTGGCTATCAGTATTTAGAGACTTTTGAAAGAACAGCACTATGACTGGAGAATCCCGTGTCTGATCAAAATATCATTTGTACAGATATTAAGGAGCCTGTCATAGGTGGTTCCCTACCCCGTGATTTTCCACCACTCTGTGGCCAAGCCTGTGACAAATCTGAATGCCATGTGCTTATGGCTCAGACCACCAAAGAAATCAAAGAGAATTTTAAGATCAAAAAAATTATTTATGTGTCTGTGTGTGTCTATGTGAGTACATGACATATCTGTGAAGGTGCCTTTGATGGCCAGAAGAGACTGCCGGGTTCCATGGAAGTGGAGGTCCAGAGAGTTGTGAACCATCCAACATAAATAAATGACTGAGACAGAATTTGAGACATCTGTGAAAGTCTTGCACACTCCTAACTACTAAGCCATCTCTCCAGCATTGAGAAAAGGTGCTTTAAAAAAAAAATCTGATTTTATTTAAACCAGAATTTCTCACTTAGTAAAAAAGGTTTTTAAACATAAAAGAACTATAAGTTTTTACCATTCATCTATTTTCCCCCCCTGGAAACAGTTTGAGACTCAAACACTTCGGTCAGAAGAAAATGTAATCTAAGTAGTTATGGACAAGATGAAGTATGTAAGGCTTAATGGAGACCCAGGACTCTAGTAAGTTCATAGTGACATTATTTTTTTATAGAATTAAAAGAAGAAAAAAGGAGTTCATTTCTCACGAACAGGAATGGAAACAAAAGGCAAAACAAATGCTGTCTTCAAGGAGTGAGAACTGTTAACATTTAACTAACCTGATGATTTAAGTGCATTATCTATAATGGTAATTATGTCTAATTTGGATCACTTTACTTTGCTTTGTTTCTGAAACAGAGTCTCACTATGTGACCCAGCCTGATCTTGAACTCACAAAGGCTCAGCTCCCAAACACTGGGATTTTAGGTTGTACCACCAGGCTAAGTCTTAATTTGTAATTTTTTTAAAAGATAAAAGTAAAATGGTAACTAATAACAGTAAATAGCTTGATGCCGGGTCCCTTCAACTCTGTAGAGTACTAAACTGAGTATAAACAAAAGAAAATTGGGGGAGTTGTCTAACTTCAAACAATAGGAAGAAACAAATAATGGGAAATAAATTCTCATTCCAAATAAATATGGAGGGAGATAGGAAATGAAGACCAGACAAATAGAAGGGGTTAAAGACAGTTAAATCACACACATCCTATATTACAGGGGCTATTAATGACTAAACTATCCAGGTAAAGACGCAGCTAGGCTTTTCAGAACGTCACTGGCCGGGAAGTGCTGCCCAAGCAGCCGTTTGTCTATGGAGCCTGCAAAGGCCTCTGTAGGTGTTCTGGAAGAAACAGCAAGACCTTTGCAAGAAGAAATGGTGGGAAAGACACTTTTTTTCCTTTCTGCAAATTGATAAAAAGGCACTCTCGTCGGGAGGAGTTTTAGCCCTGTTCTTTGTCTTAGTTACGGCTCCGTTGCTGTGAAGGACACCATGGCCACAGAAGCTCTTATAAAGAAACACATTTCCAGGTTCAGGTTCGGAGGTTTAGTCCTTTGTCCTCGTGGTGGCAAGCATGGCAGCGCGCAGGCAGACATGGTGTTGGAGAAGGAGCCGAGAGTTCTACATCCAGGTAAACGAACAGCAGGAAGAGAGAGACTCTGAGCCTAGCTTGAGCTTCTGAAGCCTCAAAGCCCCGCCCCCGACGACACACTTCCTTCCATAAGACCACACCTACTCCACAAGGCCCCAGTTCCTAATAACGTCACTCCCTGGTGGGGAAACATGCAAATCTATGAGCTTATGGCGGCCATTCCTATTCAAACCACCACATTCTGCTCTCTGACCCCCCCATCATCGTATAACAAAATAGAAAATGCACTTGGTCCAACTTCAAGTCTCCGTAGTCGCTAACTGCCTCAACGCTTACGAAAAGTCTGGAGTTTAAAGTCTCTTCTGAGAATCAGATTACATTCTTCCAACATACAGCGGCATAGGATATACACTGCCATTCCAAAAGGGAGGAAAGGGAGCACAGTGACGAAATACTGGACCAATGCGAGACCGAAAATCAGCTGGGCAAACTCTAAACTCTGCATCTCCATGTCTGATGTCAAAGTGCTCTTCAGATCTCTAATTCCTTTCAGTTCTATTGACTACAATACATTCCTTTCTCTTGGGCTGGTTCCACTTCCTGTTAGCAGCTTTCCTTTGCAGACATCCCAAGACTCTGGCATCTCCAACATGTTGGAATCTCCAGGCAGTCCAGGCTTCACTTTCACAGCCTCTCTAGACCTCCACGCAGGGACACCCCGGCCACACACCTGGCCTCAATGGCTTTCCTTATTCACGGAGGGAGATTCCATAATCCTTTTCATGTATCCTTGACTCTAAAGCCAGAACCACGTGGCTGAAGCTGCCAAGTCCTGCTGCTTGCTGGGTAACCCCCTGATTCAAATATATCTTCACCAGCTTTCTGTTTTTGATGGTTCCCTTCACTGCTTATGCTTGGCTGTTCTAGAAGTCACTCCATAGACTTGCTTGGCCTCACACTCAAGATCTCCACCAGCCTCTGCCTTGCAGGTGCTGGGAAGGAAGATGCACCCAGCCCTACATTTTTCTTTAGTTCATTTTCTCTTTTATTTAATTCATTTTCAGATACTGGAAGCTTAGCTGGGAGGGGGTCTTGTTTTACGGTCACCACTCCCTTTATTCCACTTAGCATCAGGCTCCTTTAACCTGCTCACACTTCCTAGTCCTCCTCCGCTCCTCAGACTGTGCACTCTGTATTTTCCCTTGCTCAGTTTTCTCCTTTTCATCATACATCTGCATAAGAGTGGCTACTAATAACCACAGGACACAGGCAACACTAGGCTCTTTTTTTTTCTTTTTAATGGTATTTTTTTTTATTAATTTATTCTTGTTACATCTCTATGGTTATCCCATCCCTTGTATCCTCCCATTCTCCCCTCCCTCCCATTTTCCCCTTATTCCCCTCCCCTATGACTGTTCCTCAGGGGGATTACCTCCCTCTGTATATGCTCATAGGGTATCAAGTCTCTTCTCGGTGACCTGCTGTCCTTCCTCTGAGTGCCACCAGGTCTCCCGCTCCAGGGGACATGGTCAAATGTGAGGCACCAGAGTACGTGAGAAAGTCATATCCCACTCTCCACTCAAGTGTGGAGAATGTTCTGACCATTGGCTAGATCTGGGTAGGGGTTTAAAGTTTACCGCCTGTATTGTCCTTGGCTAGTGACTAGGCTCTTTTTAAATCTCCTCTGCTCCTCTGCTAATTAGCCCAAATTAGCTAAAAATTTCAATTTAGCTCAGGCAGAATTTTCGGGGAAAAAAAAAGGGCAAAAAGCAACCACATTCTTAGCCAAAATATCACAGCAGTCTCCAGGCCACATACTAATATTCTTCTCTGAAACCACTTGAGCCAGAATCCACAGTTCAAATCACCTTCAGCACCAGTGTCTTCTGTGTTCTTACTAGGGTGGCCCATTAAGCGCTGCTTAAAGCACTCAGCTGCGTTCCTAATCCAAAGTCCCAAAGTCCACATTCCTCCAAACAAAATCCTGGATCAGGCCTATCACAGCACACCACAGTCTCTGGTACCACACCAGCTTTTTTTTTTTTTTTTTTTTTTACTGTGCTTACTCTAAGAAGCCTTGTTTCCCATCCTTAGTCTTAACATATGGGTCAATACTTATCTGGGGATCAAACAACCCTTTCACAGAGGTCTCCTAAAGCAACAGGAAAACACAGATATTTGCAATATTAGTCATAATAATGGCAACATTAGTTATGAAATAGCAGCAAAATAATTTATATTTGGGAATCACTACACATGAGGAAATGCATTAAAGGGTTGCCGCATTTGGAAGGGTGAGACCTACTGCTTTAGAGCATGCACGGTTTAATCTACGACTTGTTAAAAATCAATGTACTATACAGGTGAAAACGATCTGTATTGCTGATTTAAAGGCAGGGGAAACTTTGCTCTTTTAATGAGCAATTCCTGTAGATGATGGTGTGCCCTTTGTTGACTTTCGTATCACTTTTAAAAAGCTTCAAGTTGTAAGACATGAATTGCGAATGTCAGGGCAGTGCTCTCAGCTTTGGTAACAAGGTCTTCAGATGAATGGCTCCTACTTGGAGCTGTGATATATATTAAAACAAAACATTATAATAATATACTAACATGATCTCAGACAAAATCTAGTTACTCACCACAAGTAAACACAAAGCCATAGAAATTTAAGTTTAAAAGAAGATTAATTTGCCAGGTGCGGTGATGCCTGTAATCCCACCACTCGGGAGGCAGAGGCAGGCAGATTGCTGTGAGTCCGGGGCCAGCTTAGTCTACAAAGTGAGTTCAAGATATCCAAGGCTACACAGTGAAATCCTGTCTTGAAAAAGCACCACCACCAACACAAACAAACAAACAAACAAAAAACCCCAAAACCAAACCAAAACAAAGAGCAGAGAACAAAGCATACATGCAGGTAGCTTGAACATTGTAGCAGAGAAGACATAGTTCTAAAGACATACAAGCATGCATATACATACACACACACACACACACACACAAACACACACACACAAACACACACACACACACACACACACACACACACACACACACATATATACACGGTAACCTGAGTTTGTAATCCAAGCACTGGGAAGAGAGAGACAGGATTAGCCCTGAGCCCTGCAGGCCACACATCCTGGCTGGCTGGATGAGCTCAGTGAAAGACCTTCTTTCAAAAAGCCGAGCTAGATGGTTCCTGAGGAGCAATACCTAAGGTTGCCCCTTTGGTGTGCGCACACACACACACACACACACACACACACACACACACACACACACACACACACATACAGAGAGAGAGAGAGAGAGACAGACAGACAGACAGACACAGAGACAGAGACAGAGACAGAGAGACAGAGAATAGAGATAGCAGAAATGAGGAAGAGCAGTGGGACACGATACAGCTCAGAATTGTCAGGGGCAGAAAGAAGGACTTAAACAGAGGTGTATGACATCAGACCCTAAACTCATAAGCACTCCACTGCTTTTTGCTGGCCTGGTTCCTAACTCATTTCCTGTCTGGATGTACTTAGTTTAACTTCCTAACTAGACCATAAATTCCTGAAAAGAAGGATGTATTTTATTTATTTAACAGAATTTGTTGAGCATTAGTCAGTAAATACTTTTGGTACTATTCTAGAATATTCTAAGCACTACAGCTACTGCAGTGACCATGACAAAGTCCCCATTCTTTAAGTTTACTTTAGAAAAAAAATGAGAGAGGGCAAATGAAATAAGCAAACACTACAAACACAATCAAACAGTTAACATGGTGGAGGGCGGGGCTTCTTTAGATGCTGAGCTTGCACAGGGAGCCAATTTTCAAACCAGAGTGCTGTGAACCAAGAATATACCGGGGCTTAAGAAATAATGTCCTTTTAAAAAAAAAATTTGTGTTTGTGGTTTGTGCACACACGTGGTGGTCAGAGGAAAACTTGTAGAAGTCCGTTCTCTCCCTCTTCTGTATAGGTTTCAGGAATCAAACCCAGGTCAGCAGATCTGAGGGCCAGCACCTTCAGCATCTGAGCTGTCATCACCCCAGACCAGCAATGTCAGGAATACAGGCAAAGAAGGAGCTCGTTAGTTCATTTTCAAAATGGCTGAGATAGGCAGGGAAATTCCTCAGGTTCTTCCTTTCCATATAAGACACGCACATGATCTCAGAAAGATGATGAGCTTTCTAAGTCAGAGTCAGAGGTTAGGCACTATTCTAGAATATTCTAAGCACTACAGCTACTGCAGTGACCATGACAAAGTCTGTATTCTTTTAAGTTTACTTTAGAAAAAACAAACTCATAGGACATCTCATATAGAAAAGAAAAGCCTGTTCATGGTCCAGGAGGAAGGCATCCAGACAGTGCTTTACAAAATAATAATATTGGAGCACGTAAAGAATAAAGGATTGTAACAAGGGGAAAACATCAGAGAGATGAGTTGCAAAACCTTCCTGGTCATACCTTTCATTTTCCAAGTGAATAAGCTAGAGCCTAAGACTTAAACTGTGTTCCCATTGAAATCCCACTGCGAAGAAACCAGAAGCAACCCTAAATTCAGCTTGCCCACTACCCAGTTCACACATTCTAGACAATAAAACAAAGGAAGTCAAGCTTGGGAAATGCCAGGGTTATTTATACATTCCAAGCCAGTGCATTTGCTCTGTACCAGAGGCTGGGGAGGTTGCCAGTGCTCAGATGCTAAAGGATATAGTGACACCTACTTGCCTCTAGGAGGTTCTTTCTTCTTCTCTTTTCCTTTGGCAAGTGAAACC
The DNA here is from genome assembly GCA_907169655.1 of Acomys percivali. Classification (NCBI taxonomy): domain Eukaryota; kingdom Metazoa; phylum Chordata; class Mammalia; order Rodentia; family Muridae; genus Acomys; species Acomys percivali. Next base: position 81,371,085 of record OU015756.1, read on the forward strand.
ACTTAGGAAACAAAAGTGTGGCCTACAATAGTTTTACTTTCTATTGTTTTGACTGCTAGCTAGGATCTGAGGACCCAAAACAACCCAAGAAGGTACAAAAGTCCACGAAAAGCAAGACCTATATTATACTGGGTATTGAATTGGGTAGTAAACTGACCTGTCAGGAACAATAGTACAGACTCAGAAGCTGACTGTGTCCATGAACGTTCATGTCAGGGAGTATTTAAGCAGAAAGACCACGAACACCACAAACATCTGTGCCGAGTCATAGCCACAATTTTCATCAATCAAAAGTTAGGGATTAGGTACTATCGTGGTTTGAATAGGCATGGACCCCATCGATTCATGCATTTGAATGACTGGCCCATGGGGAGTGGCCCTTATTGGAGTTGGTGTCCCCTTCTTGCAGGAACCGTGTCACTGTGGGGGCAGGCTTTGAGGTGTCCTGTGCTCAAGCTATGCCCAGGGTGGCACCCAGTCTCCTGCTGCTGCCTGCCAATCAGGATGTAGAACTCTCAGCTCCTTCTCCAGCATCATGCCTGCCCGCACTGGCATGTTTCCTGCCATGATGATAATGGACTGAACCTATGAAATTATAAGCCAGCCCCACCTACGTGCTTAACTGTTTCCTTTATAAGAGTTGCCGTGGTCACGGTGTTTCTCCACAGCAATGAAACCCAAACTAAGACAGACGTTTGTACCAGGGACTGGGATATTGTGATAGGCCTGAGCATGTGTGTTTGGAGGAATGGGGATTTGGGGACTTTAGATTTGGAAAGCAGTGAACTACTTTAAGCTGGATTTAATGGGGTATCCTAGCAGGAACCTGGAAGACACTGAGTGGTGCTGAGGGGGATTTGAACTGTGGGTGCCTGGCTCAAGAGGTTTCAGAGGAGAAGACTGTTAGTATGTGGTTCTTATGATATTTGGTGAAGAATGTGGCTGCTTCCCCCTTGTCTGAAGAGTTTGCTTGAGGCTACAGTGATGAAAAGGAGCAAGCTGATCAAGGGAAAAATACTAAATGTACAGATTGAGGAGAAAAGGGGGGGGGCAGGAAAAGTGGAATAGATCTAAGACCTATGTTCAAGGAGATAAACAACTAAAAAATGAAATAAAGGGAATGGTGACCTCAGGGGAAGACCACACCCAGCTAAGCTTCTATCTTGTGAAAAGGAATTAAAGGAGATCTTAGGTCCAGGCATGGTGGTATACACAGGCAACAAAGACATGAAAACCTCAGAGTTCAAGGTCAGTCTGGTCTACAGAGAAAGTTCCAGGATAGCCAAGCTTAGACGGTAAAGGAGTTCAAGGAGTTCAAAGCTAGTCTAGTCTACTCAGTGAGTTACAACTAGCCAGGGCTACATAATGAAATCTCAGCCCCCTCTTGTCCCTCTGCCCCAATTTAGATCACCCTGCATGCACAGATTACAAGCATACACTACCAAACCCAGTTAGGATTTCATGGTTATTGCAATCCTGCTTTCATACATTTAAGTGTAGTTAAAATAATTTTTAAATAAGTACACCAAAGTTTTCTATCTAGTAGGATACACTGAATACAAATACTTCTAAAACTCCAGGACTACAGCTTTCTTTTATATATGAATCTCTCATCTATTGAATTACCTCCTTCTAGAAGTAACATTTCAAAGGTAAGACAAATCTCACTCTCTTGGGATATGGCGTTTTATGACGAAAAACAAAACAAAACAAAACCCAACAACATCTTAAAGGTGGTGATAAGATTATGGCAAGTTCAGAAAGCTTTCAGTGATCAATTTTTAGAAAAAAAAAAAAGAACATTATTAAGCCTTTCCAGACAGCAAAACAAGTTGACTCAGTTTCAGTGTTAACACCCAATGTTCCGTGTAGACAAAGGTACACTATCTGCTTTTCCACTAACTACACAACTACTAATAGCTATCTATGCCTTCTTTGTTTCTTTTTAAAATAATGGATTTTTGGTATAGGTGTCTGACTAAGTGGGTAAGAACATTTGGTGTATAAGCAAGAGGACTTGATCCAAATACTCCAGATCTGACTTAGACTAGTGTGGCTGTGTATGCCTGTATCTCAGAGCTGTGGGGAGTGTGGATAGACAGGTCCCTGGGGTCTGCTGGCCACCAGGCTAGATCTAGGTTCAGTGAGAGATACTGTCCCAGGGAAATAAGGTGGAGAGACATAGAGTGAGACACCCAGTATCATCGTATGGCATGGTTCTCAACCTGTGAGTCACAAGCCCTCTGAGGGTCACAACATGCTTCCTGAGGGATCACCAAAGGCCATCTGGAAACGCAGATATTTACATTATGATTCACAACAGTAGCAAAATCACAGTTATCAAGTAGCAATGAAAGTAATTTTATGGTTGGGGAGTCACCATAACATGAGGAACTGTATTAAAGGGTCACAGCATTAGGAAGGTTGAGAGCCACTGTCCGATGGCCTTGACTTACTTAGGGTTTCCATTGATGTGAAGAGACCCCATGAGGATGACAACTCTTTTTTGTTTGTTTGTTTTTGTTGTTGTTGTTGATCTGAGACAGGGTTTCTCCATGTCCTGAACTTACTTTGTAGACCAGGCTGGCCTCGAACTCATAGTGGTCTGCCTGCCTCTGCCTCCTAAGTGCTGGGATTAAAGGCATGCACTACCATGCCTGGCTTTTGTTTTTGTTTTTGTTTTTGTTTTTGATGACAACTCTTATAAAGAAAAACATTTAATTGAGGGTGGCCTACTGTTTTAGAGATTTAGTCCATTATCATCATGGGGAAATCATGGTAGCACACAGGCAGACATGGTGTTGGAGGAGCCTAGAGGTCTACATTTTAATCCATAGGCAGCAGAAGGAGACTGTGTGCCACACTGGCCATAGCTTGAGCATTAGAGATCTCAAAGCCTGCCCTGACACCTACTCCAACAAAGCCACACTTCTTAATAATGCCACTCCCTATGGGCCAAGTATTCAAACACATGAATCTATGGGGGTGTAACTATTCAAACCACCACTTTCTACTACTTATCCCCATAGGCTTGTAGCCCTAACATAATGCAAAATGCATTTAGTCCAACTTCAAACGTATCGCAGTATCAACAATGTTTATATATTCAAAGTCTTTTTTGAGATTCATGCAGTCTCTTAACCCTATATTTATCCACTATAATATCAAAATCAAAAACAGATCACATACTTCCAACATACCATGGCACACTCTATACATTACCATTTCAAAACGTAAGAGAAGGGAGCATAGCAAAGAAATACGGGACCAAAGCAAGACTGAAAGCCAGCTGGGCAACTCCAAATTCTGGGTTTCCACGTCTGACGTCAAAAACACTCTTCAGATCCCCAACTCCTTCCAGCTTTGTTGACTGTAACACACTTACCTCTCTTGGGCTGGTTCCTCTCCTGGTTAGCATCTTTCTTGGTCTCCAAGGAAATCCAGGATTCACCTTCCCAGCTTCACACAATGGCCTCTCTGGGCTTCCATATAGGGACACCCCTGCCACACATCCAGCCTCAGTGGCTTTCCTTAGTCACGGAGAGATGGAGATTCCATAACCCCTTTCTTGTATCTTTGACTCTAAAGCCATGTGGCTGAAGCTGCCAAGTTCTGCTACTTTCTGGGGCTGGAACATGGCCCCGTCTTTCAATTACATCTTTTATGGTTTCCTTCACTGGCTAAGCTTGACTGTTCTGGAACTTGCTTTGTAGACCAGGCTGACTTTGACCTCAGAGATCTGCATGCTCTGTTTCCGGAGTGCTGGGATGTGCTACAATTTCTGGACCCAAGCTTTTCTTTGATTCCTTTTCACAAGTTGGAAGCAAGATATGGGGTCTTGCCCCGAGGTCACCATTCCCTTAATTCCATTTAATTTCTTTAGTCTGCTTATCTTCTTGAATACTGGATTTAGCTCCATTCCACTTCCTGGTGCCCTTTAATCCCTGATCCATAGATTTTGTACTTTCCTTTGCTCAGCTTGCTTCATTTCATCAAAATGCTCTTCCTAAGAGTGAACTTAGGGTCAGAGTCTACACTAGGCTGTTTTGAGATTTCCTTTGCCAATGCAATCAATCTAAATCTCTTCACCCTAGCCTCAGGCAGATTCTTTGGACCAGGGCAAAAAGCAACCACATTCTTCGCCAAAATTCCACAAAACAATCTGTAGGCAGCATACTACAATTCTTCTCTGAAACTTCTTGATCCAGTCTCCCACAACTCAGATCACCCTCAGCATCACTGTCTTCCATGTTCCTGTTAGAATGAGTCATTAAGTCCCACTTAAAGTATTTCATTGCTTTCCTAATCTAAAGTCCCCAAATCCAAATTCCTCTAGAGCATGGCTAGGCCTATCACAGAATTACCCCAGCCTCTGGTACCAACTTCTGTCTTAGTTTGGATTTTATTACTGTGAAGTGACACCATTACCAAGGCAACTCTTATTTAAAAAAAAAAAAACACACATTTAATTGGTGCTAGCTTACAGTTTTAGAGGTTTAGTCTATTATCATCATGGCAGGAAAAATGACAGGATGCAGGTAGGCAGAGTGCTGGAGAAGGAGCTGAGAGTTCTACATCCTGACTGGCGAGTGGCAGAAGGAGACTGTGTACAACGCTGGGCATAGCTTGAGCATTGCAGAACTCAAATCCCACCACAACAGTGACATACTTCCTCCAACTCGACCACACCTACTCCAACAAGGCCATATCTCTTAATAGTGTTAATCTAGGTGGGTCAAGCATTCAAACATATATGTCTATGTGGGCCATACCTATTGGAACCACCACAGGCCTATATATAAGCACACAAACACACACCACATGCACATACTGGTGAGCACACACACACACACACACACACACACACACACACACACACACACACAGAGTGAGAGAGAAATTAAAAAATTGTTCAGCTCACTGGGTAAAGGCACTTGCTCCCACACCTGACAACCCTTCTCTTCCCAGAACCCAAAGAAAAGTGTCCTCTGACCTCCACATATGTGCAATGACACAGATGTGCCCATATACACAACACATAAGTTACTTAGTTTCATGTTTTAAAAAGAAAGTAAATCTAAGTTAATGTGATTTTAAAGACTCCTGGAAGTGTTCCAAGAGCTAGTTGTATTGACAAAGTGAACATGTGTTGAGAGACGGTGAAGAGATTCAGTTTCTTGTCTTTAAAGCTCTTGCCTCTCTTTGGGGTGAGGTGGGAAAAAAAAAATCCAGAAAACATTTTTTTGTGAAAAAGGACACGAAGTTGTCACAAAACTCTCATAGTTGCTTTTCTTCCCTGTCTCCTTTTTGCCCTTGGAGCTCTGGAGATAGCTAAAATGAAGTGTGAGCTAGAACAGGTGTGAGAATGGCTCTTCTGACTTAGGACTTCTAAGAGTGATTTGTGTAGGCATAAGGTTATTGTGCAGTTTAAATTCTGATTTCTTGTCTGTGTGTAAATTCTGCTCCCAATTGTACCCCTCTTATGCCAATAAAGCAGCTTACAGCCAATCCGCCAACAGGAGAGAGAATAAGTCTGGGCTTCCTGACAGCTGGGGCAGAAGGAGTTAGGGATTGAGCCCCAGGGAGAGGTCCAATGAAGATCAAGAGGAAGGCGCTGGGGCCAAGTAAAGCTACAAAGTGCAAATATTGCTGGGACGTTTTCTAGGAGTAAGACAGGATAGCATAGAGGGTTCAGAACAGACTTAAACTGCTCAGATTGTGTTGTGAAGACTTGTATTATAAAAGAATCTCAATTATTTGTGTGATAGCCCGGTTAAGAAATAAGCTAAGAGAAACAAACACTGGTTTATAAAAATAACCTCAACAGGCTTGAAGGCAGGCGATCAGCAAACTGGACCAAGAATAATCATTAGGCTGTTACATACGAAACGCATTTGATCCGGCTACATTCATGTAAGTCAAATTTTCAGAATTCCCAGAATAACTTCAAGGTATTAGTAAGAGACCTGGCAGCAAAAAGAAAGAATATTTACAAAGCCATGGGCACAGCTTCAGGAAATGTTGCAAGGTTCTCAACAGAACCAAGGGAGCTTCTGGAGCCAGATGATGGTTCCCTGGGGCAGGCTGTCGTTGTCGACATCAACAAATGCCTTCTGATGAGCTACACAGGACTAGGGGTGTAACTGTCCCAACCCCACTCTCTTTATATCATTTGATCACTGTTTCCAGCTGGTCAAAATCAGGTAGATACTAGTGACGCTTGCAAAGTAGAGGGAAGAAGAGGCTATCAGAGATCCAGCCTGGGACCAGGGAAGACCATGGCAGGGGGAGTGGAAATGACACATACTCAGAGACAAGACTACCAAGGCTTTTGAACGGACTAGATTTGGAGTCATGTTGGGGACAATAGGCCATATGGCCAGTGTTCAGCCATCTTGTCAGAGTCTGCACCTTTAAGTCTCTGTTTTTCCCAGAGCTTGCCTTTCATCAGAAACTAGCTGACCCTAGTTAGACTAAAGACAGATAGAGATGGAGCAACCCTGTTATGGTTTAGCAGTTAGACTAGACAAAGAGGGAGCCAGATACCCTGTGTGGCAGGATGTTATGACCCTGCCTGGAATTCCCTGTGTTTAGAGAAAAGCCTGCAGCTGGGTTGCTATAGCAATATGCTTCCCTGCCTTCTGACTTATAAAAGCTGCTGCCTGACTAATAAAGTTTGAGAGCTTGATCAATCAGACTTGCTCTCCTTCTTCGTGTCTTACATTCCAACAGGTGAACCTCCTCCCGAGTTTTAGTCGAACCCCGCAGGCCAGGGCAGAGCCAGGAAAAGCCAAAGATGAATTTTCCATCATTAGAGCAAGTTACCAGACTAGAATGACGATGATGGCATTACACGGGACTGTGGTCTCTATTGTATTCCCAAAGGCACGGGTCCTCAGGCAGCCAAGGCAATCTATCAACTTATGCTTGGCGGAAGAAAAGCATGAAAGGAAGATGAGGATGAGGAACAACTTTGAGGGAAGATTGTGTGTTGTGTAGTTTTAGACATAATGAATTTAGAGTAATATACATTGACCCAGAACCAAGAGAAAAGCTCTTGAATGAATATAGCGGCTCCTGCCTGTAATCCCAGGATTTGTGAGGCAGGGGCAGGGGCAGGGGGATCAATTCCGAGGCCATATAGCAAATGTAAGACACATTAAAAACATGTATGAAAGCACCAAACTGAAAAGTATTACTTTGTATTCTAAAGTAAAACTTAATTTTAGAAATAAAGCTTGGTATGGTGTTGCATGCGTGCAATGCTAGCGCTTGGGAGAAAGACAGGAGAATCAAGAACTCAAGGTCTCTTCAGCTGTATAGGGAGTTCAAGATCAGCCTCAACTTCCTGTGATCTGGACTGAAAAAAAAAATCAGAAAATTAAAACTCTACTGTGTGATTAAAAAAAAAAAAAATTGGATGGCATTACACCAAATATGAGCTCATTCTAATGCCAGGGTCAAAGCGCCTACTGCACACATATTTCCTTTTTGTCTAACCTTACTTAGCATGCCTTTTCATCGTTGGAAACAAAGTTAGATTTTGCTTATTGACCCGTTCTTTGTACCAGTTACCGAGGTTTCATACTACGCATTAGAACAGGACTGAGGTAAAACAGCCTATCAAAGTACATCACAGCAAATAGCAAGCTGAGACAGGTGTACTACCGCCTTAGCGCCTCAAGCCACCATGACTACTGAATAAAAACTGCTATTTGGTTTTCACTAAATCTTTTACGTTTAAAACAGTCCTGGATACGGGGTACTATTAAAGTCCCCATTTTACATGATTTTTTTTCAGGCCTAAATAAATATCCCAGGATCAAACCGTGGCACAGGCAGAATCGGAGTCCAGGCTACGGAACCACCCAGCACAACCAAACTGCCAGCCCTACTAAATCCCAAAACAATACATAAATATATCCACGGGACCTGCCTCTGCTCACTCCTAGGGCACAGAGAACGGGAAAATAACGGTCTGGCCCCAAACACCTTTTAGATTTACCTCGCAGACAGTGTTATGAAACTCTATTCTGAAGCTACAGCATCTACCTCCGACTTTGAGAAGCCCGCGTGCTTCCCCGACCGCCCCTGCCCCGCAGCATGCTGGGAAACGTAGTTCTAACTAGGCCCTGAGCTTATTTGTCTGCAGACAAGCAACACTTAGCGCCGGTCAATCCGGCTCGCCACTACGCCCATCAGCTCTCCAATGCCGCCCTCTGCCGGCCCCTCTGTATCCTCCCAAATTGTCAGCGGGTTCTGGGTACCCCGGATGTGAGATTTCTTTTTTTCCGGATTACAGTCCGACGTCCGCACGTGGTTGCTGGTTATTTGGGTGTTGTGGAGCTACGATTCCGCTGCTGCTCCAAAATGAGTGAATCGTGCCACATCCGGAGCCGTGGAGGGACAGAGCTCGAAGGAGCTGCTGGCCAGGTGGAGCAGAAGGCTGCCCTTGTATCTTGGTGCACAAGTTGCTGGAGCCGGAGTTCCACCTGGGCAACCTGCTGGCTTCGGCGGGCGATTCCCAACGGTGCTGCGCATTTCTCTTGGGAGGCAAGAAGCATCCCAGGGCTCCCGCTTTAGGTGGCAAAAAGAAAGGAGTGCCTCACCAAGACGGGAAGAGGCGCAAGTGGTATTCTTCCCACTGCACTGACCTCTGAACGAAGCTAAGGGTTCAGTTGTGCACACTGCAGGCATGCGCAGGAGGTGGCGGCTGCCCTTGAGCTTGGCATTGAAGGGACAGGTTTGCCCCCCCCCCCCCGTGTTGCTTTTAACTTTCACTGTCAGTACAAGTTGTACATGAAGCCAGTGACCTGAGTACTAATGTAGAGTGTGCTTGAAAAAACAAAAAGCAATTCCAGTGGTTACAGGAACCACTTGTATTAGGAAAATTCAAAAGTTCTTTGGTGCTAACTATAATATTAAAAACATAGTGCAACTAATGTTGCTTAAGGTGGTGCATTTGGCCAAATGAACGCATTGCTTTAAGTGATAAATTGAAACCACACTAAATAATGGCAATTAACCTTTTTAATCCAGAAAATACTTTTCATTTTGTCTATAACCCGTGGTATTTTGTTTAACTGACATGGGTTTTAGTTTAGCTAGTGCTGGCCTGGAGTTCACTATGGACCGGAGGCTGACTCGGAACTCGAGGCTTTGTGGCTGTGCCCCAAGTGCTGAAATTATAAATGAGCGGTCACATCCAGTAGGAGATTTCGTGTTTCTTGCTGTCCTGGATGTTCCCCCCTGTTATCAGTGTCTAATTTTGATCTTAATAAACTTATCTTTGCATAATTATCTCCTGAACATTACTAATAACTAATGCAGAATCAAGGGAGGGGACATTTTCTGTAAAGGAAGTGGCCATTATGCGGTTTTTTTTTTTTTTTTTTTGATTGGGCAGTTGATAGCGGTTTGGAGCTGGGAGTTGGGCTGTCTGTTCCTGCTCCAGGGTTTCATATTTATAGGGTTACCTCTAGAAAATGCAAGGAAAGCTCAACTCATTTCATAGTGAGTAATGAAAGTATGGGTTTTTAATGGCTTTGGATAAAGTTCTGATTAAGGTCGTTGGGCCTTCTTTACTGAACTCTTCCACTGGGGGCATGGCAGCTGAGGTGCCACAGAGCCTCGTTCTAAGTGTCCATGAGGCTAAAGGCACCTTGAGAACTTTATCAAAACCAAAGCTGTAGACAGAGACTTAGCATTCAAAGGCTTGCTTTGTGTGTTGTTCTTCTGGAAAACAGGCCAAGGCTGGGTCAGGTTATCTTGCAGAGCAAGTTAGAGGCAGGTGTTTTCCCCTTGGAGTTCAGCCACCAGGACTGGCTGGCAGCTGGAGTCCAGCAGCTGAAGGACAAGGACAAGGGAACTGCGGTGGCTACAGCTGCACGTGGCCACAGCTGCACCAACTCACGCCTCACACTTGCTGAGGCACTGGCTGAGCACAGCGTGAGTACAGGCTGCTGCACCAAGGACACCACAATGTTTGCCAACCCCTCGGTGCGCCCTCTAGGTAGGTGAGCAGAATCGGGATACTTAACAGAATTCAGAGAAGCAGTTGCCACACTGTGCGCTGGGCTGTGCAGTGCCTGACACAGAGGTAGGACAGGATGGTGCAATGTGGCATAGCTACCGTGAAGGGGATAAGCTGGCCTGGTCCCACGGTGCGACAGGTAGGTGGAGAATTTGTATTGTTGCTAAGACAGTCGACGTGTGGAAGCAACACGTGTATGCCGGGTCTCTGTGCAGAAACTGCTCTGTTCCGAGAGTACAACAATGGAAGGCCGAAGAGCCCAGGCTACGCAGAGCCGATGAGTGGCTAAGCACCTGTCGCTGGTCTCAGCAGATGGATTGTGGAAGGGAAAAGACCACATGCAGTTACCCTCCCTGACTGGACTCCTTCCAGAAAGGCCGCATAAGTGAATATCCAAGTGCCAGAGTCAGCCTTGGAAACAGAAGGTTGAGGAGAGGAATTCTGGCAGAGGAAAGAGCCACACACCAGAGGGAGGGTACAGAGTCCGGGCCTGCCCTCCCAGGAGGCAGAAGCGACTGAGACGTAACTAGGAGAAGAGTTGATGCATACATTCCAGGTAGCATATACCGCACTCCAGCTATTAGTGGCAGGAAATGATCTTTATGACAGCTCTGGCATACTGATTATTAACCTCTAGTGTGGAGAAATAATTTGTTCAGCGTCAAGTAGCTAAGCAGCAGAACAGCTGTAGGTTGAACCTTGGCTTTGCAGGCCTTGTTCCCCAGCCTATAATGAAGTGGTAAGTTGTGTTCTATCGACAGCAGAAAGCTACCAACGCTCTAGCATCTCGGGATGCCTTGTGGTAAAAGAGTTACACGTGGCCAGGTAAATCTGGGGAGCTACTTCTCACTGAACTGATGTCTGTGTTAGTGTGCAAAGTGCTTTGAGAAAGTCCTGCAAGAAGGGTACGTGCTTGCATTGTTTTGTGGCAACCTGTGCCGCCTTCATACTTTTAAAGAGCAGCAGTATATCTCTTAGGACCCATGTCACCCGGAACGTGTTTGCTACAGCTGCATGGGAAAGGGATATGGGGTGAGTGCAGTTATGCTGTCACACTCTGGTGCTGGTGGGAAGTGGAGGGAAAAGTAGAAACGTGGAGTGAGTTTTGAAGCAGTTTATTTTACGTGTACTACTGGTGTCTTGCCTGTCTATATGTGTGCCTGTGCATCACTTGCGTGCCTGGAGGGCACAAGAGGGCATTTGATTCCCTGGAACTGAAGTTACAGAGAGCTCCGTGAGCCACCTTGTGGGTTCTGGGAATCAAACCCAATTCCTCTGGAAGAGGGTTGGCGCTGAGCCATCTCTTTAGCCCGTGGAAGCAATTTTAGTAAGGAAGGAAGTGCAGGACATTGGGACACAGAGGAAGCGTTCCTCCTTGGGGCCTCAGAAGACTACCCCAGAACCGACAGGAAAGAACACATTTATCTACAAGTGCAGAGGAATTTTAATCTAGCGACACGGCTGCTCTGGCAAGAGATCACATCCCAAGACTTTCTAAGTCTATGTGATCTGGGCTGGAATACAGGCATGGTCTGGATTACAGTCTGATATGGCTGGGAATACGGACATGCCCTCAGTACACACCTTTCATTTCTAACAACGAAGTAAAAGTTAGTTTGTAGAAGGAAGCAGCCTGTTTTGAAAGTGACTCTAACTGAGGGGCAGACAAAGGGACGAACCAGAGAAAGATTTGGCCAGAGTGAGTCAGAGGTGGGATATTCCCAACTCTCGGGGGAACAGCACAGGAAAGAGAGGTGACTTCAGAGCAGCATGAGGTGACGATGACGTAGGAGTATGTGTGGCAGCTTTGCTGGGACAGGACAGTTCTACAGAGACAGATTGCAGAGAGAAAAAACCCCGGAACAAGAATGAGCCAGAAGGTTATAACATATGGCCGGAGTTAGTTTGAGGCCAAGCAGAGCAATTCAGTCAGAAGCCGAGAGAGAAGCCAGATTGAATCAATTAGCTTGGAAAGAGGTTTGGGCCAGTACAGCTGAGTTGAACCAGCCAGGGAAAGTTCAGAATGAGCTAGAAAGGGTGAGTTTATTCAGCAGTAAGTCTCAGAGGCTGAGACATTCTAGTCCTAAGTTTGTGGATGGAGGCTGGAAGCCGAAGCGTTCAACGTTTGGATTTACAGAAGATTAGATTGTATGGAGGCTTGAAGCTTCCAGACCTAGGCCAAGAAATAGATCAGAGAAAGGAGTGCTCTGGGCTCAATCTAAATTGTGTATGTGCATAACTTGGGTACAGCTCTCATTCCCCTCCCCCCATCTCAGGAAATAAAAACACTTACATAGAAGAAAAGGGAAGGGAAAGAAAGTGGATCCCAAGCAAGGAAATATCTAGGGCAAAGTTCATGATGTGCAAGGGCGGGGGGTGGGGGTGGGGTGAGTGGGGGGAGGTGGGAGCGGAAGGGCGGAGAAAGGAGAGGCTGTTAGCTTTTCAGGAGCTAACACCCAGGGCTGAAGCAAGAACAGAGGCCAAGTGGGCGGGGCTGGGTCTGCACTTTATTTACCGTAGTAGAATTAGCTTTAAAGAAGTGAGGTCGCTGGGGGAGCAGACCTAACGAAGAAGACGCTGTCCGGAAGTCAGTCTGGAAACTAGTGAACATCTGAATAGGAAACGGTAGTGGAAGGAGAGTGCAGCAAAGACTGAGAGATAAATGGAGGACCATCTGGGGCCTTGGCATGTGGGACTGTACACGTTAAGGGACAAAGGAAGATGGCGGCAGAAGGCAGGCCTGGAGCAGACGCAGCGAGGGCAGCGAGGGCAGCGAGGAGGGCAGCGAGGAGGGCAGCGAGGAGGGCAGCGAGGGCAGCGAGGGCAGTGAGGGCAGCGAGGGCAGCGAGCAGGAGAAGGAAGGGACCATTCAAGGCCAGCAGAGAGTCTTGGAACTTAAAGAAAGTTGTACCTGTCTCCACCCTTCCATTTAAATCTACACTTTATTATTTTTTTAATTTAATTTATTTATTTATTCACCTCACATCCTTCTTGTAGCCCCACCCCTCCTCACCTCCCAGTCCCACCCCCTTTCTTCTCTTACACCCTCCTTCTCTATCCCCCAGAAAAGGGAAGCTCCACCCCGCCCTTTCCATCCTCCCTGGCGGCTCATCGAGTCCTATCAGGACTGAGTGCGTGCCCTGTGGCCTGGTGAGGCAGTCCTGCCACGGGGAAGTAATAGAGAAGCTGGCAACAGAGTCTGTGTCAGAGAAAGGCCCTGCTCCCCTTACTGGGGGACACACACGAATCCTGAGCTGCCCGTCAGCCACGGCTACACCTTTCTAGAGGGCCTACGTCTGTTCCATGCGTGGTCCTTGCTAGGTGCTTCAGTCTCAGCAGACCCCTCCAGGCCCTGGTTAGTTGTATCTGTTGGTACTCTTGTGAAGCTCCTGTCACTTCCAGGTCTTTCCCCCTCCACCCCCATTCCCACCCCCCACTTTTCCACACGGTTCCCTATGCATTAACCCAATGTTTGGTTGTGAGTCTCAGCATCCGTTTCGAGGTGCTGTTGGGTGGAGCCTCGCAGAAGACAACTCTGCTTGACTCCTGTCTGTAAGCGTAGCAGAGTATCCTTAATAGTGCCAGGGGTTGATTCTCTTCCTATTGGGTTGGTCTTGGGTTGGGCCAGTAGCAAGCTGCAGGATGTGGGTGGCCACTAGGTGGCAGCCATGACTTGTGTTTTGTCTTAACTTCGCGGAGTTCTGAAAGCCCTTGTCCTCCCTTTACCTTTCTCCTCCCTGAGTGTTTTTGTTGCAGATTTGAATTATGGTGCGGTGGAGAGGAGGCTATGAAATCAAGCATTTGTCCACACCCCACTGAAGCAAAGTCCTATGAGCCATAAAGAGAAACAATGAATAGGAGAAACTGAAGCCAGGAGGAGGGACTGTCCGAGAAATTGTTGATGTGGCATAGAAGGGAGAGAAGTTTCCAGAAAAGAACAGTGGAAAGTGTGTAAGTGATGGGCTTCCTGGAGGAGAATGTGCTAGGTTTGTGTGCTGTAGAGACAGGACCAGCTTACAGAGCCTGAGGCTGTGGTGGAGGAGGCAGTGGTGGGACATGAGCAGCTCACCGGGGAGGCTGGTGGTCTGAGAGCTTCTGGAAGCTTAAGTGCAGTTTGAGGATAAACTAAATACTTCGAAGATGTGTGGAGAATTGCATAGACTGTTCCCTCAATTGGGTTGAGAGCTGAGTGGGATGAGCCATGTGGTCCAGTCAAAGCTCCTGACCCGCCTCACAAATCCAGGGCTCCATCAGTGTGTGGCCTCAGCATGTTTCTCATCGCTGTGTGAAGTCCTTGGCTAAGTAGAGCTTGAATAAATAACCTCATGAAAAGGATTAGCTGATAAGAACAGACACTACATTTGGTCTTAGCCAAAAGGTGGAAAATTAATAAGATGTGGGGAAAGGGGAGGGGGTGGCAGAGGGGGGATGGTAGGGGGTGGGCGAGGCATGACAGAAGGCATGCAGAGGGAAGAGAAACCATGGGCAGGGGTGTCTGTGAGACAAGTTGGAGACCTGTCACAGGGTAGGTCTTAGGAGAATATGGGGATGACTTTAGCTGAGACTCCTAGCAGAGGGAGGTAATAGAGACCGAAGAGCCCACCCTCTAACCAGACAGGACTCCTAGTGGAGGGAGGGGAGCACCAACTCACCCACAAAACCTTTGACCCCAAATTCACCCTGCTTATACAATATGCAAATATGCAAAGATAAAAATAGAGTGGAGATTGAGGGAATGTCCAACCAATGCCTGGCTCAACCTGAGACCCACCCCATGGGGGAGAGCCAACCCCTGACACCATTAAGGACAACGTGCTATGCTTGAAGACCAGCATAGCTGTGAGAGGCTCCACTCAGCAGGGGGTTTAAACAGATGCTGAGACTCACAGCCAGATGTTGGGAAAATCAAAGGGAGTCTTATGGAAAAGTGGGGGGGGGGGGGGGGAGGGGGAGGGATAGGTGGATCCAGAGGGGACAGGAACTCCACAAGAAGATCAACAGAGACCACTGTCCAGAGCCCAGGAGGCCTTGAGGATACTGACGCACCAACCAAGAACCGTGAATGGACTGGACCTAGGCCTCCTACAAAGATTTAGCCAATGGTCGCCCCAGGCTTCATGTGGCTCCCCTAGTAAGAGGAAGAGGGCTGTCTCTGACATGGACTCTGTTGCCTTCTTTTTGATCACTTCCCCCTGACAGGACTGGCTTGCCAGGGCAAAATAGAAGAGCGTTTGCTCAGTCCTGATGTGATTTGTTGTGCTAGGGTAGGTTGTTGTTGTTGTTGGTGGGGGCGGCTCCCTTTTCCTGAGGGGTAAAGGAAAGAGAAGAGGGGAAAGAGGAAGGGAGGATGAGAATGGGTGGAGAGTAGGGGGAGGCTATGATTGGGATGCAAAGTGAATAAATAATACGTTTCTGAAAATTCAACCTACGAAAAAAGGATTATCAGACGTACTGAAATGACGGTGATGTGTTGGCTTTTGCCACTGGCATTATTGTGGGTGTGGGATTTTTGTTGGTTTCTGTTCTACACTCTGCCAGCTGCTACTCAGTTCAGTTTAGTTTAGTTTAGACTGTCATGTAAGAGGTACTTTAAGGCTTTTCACTTTTGGCCTTCTGTTTCTGTTTGTATCTTCCTTTTCCCTAGATGCTAGCGCCCAATTTATTCTCACACTTACTCCCAAGGTAATGCAGTGTGAGTTTTTACATCAGCTTCAGTTTTTCTTCCCACCACTGGCATGCACATTTCAATGAAGTGTGGAAAATGGAAACCAAGGCACGTGTGAGACAGGCTGATGAAAACAGCTGCCTCTCATTTTGAAACTAGTAATACGTAGTTTCAAATGAATGCATGTTATTTAATGCCATTTATGCTTTCAATTTTAAATACAGCATTCTTCAAAACTGAAAGTACATTTATGATCTTTTACGATTATTTAGTTTCTTCGGGAGCCAGGCTCTTGGGTTAAAGGACAACCCTAAAAGCTAAACTAAAGTGATTGCTAGAAGAAGAAAAAACCTTGCCTGTATCATTTTAAAATAATCTATTTCTTAATAAGTACTATTTTCTCTCAGGGACTCAACCTGTTCTTCCATAGAATGGCTCTCAGTTGACCTGGAGTTTCGTGTCTTCCCTGGGACATGTGGCCAGCACGGACATGTATTTTGGAAGACATATGCTCTGTGGCTTTCTAGTGTACAAATTTACACCAAAAAATAGTTTAAGTGTTCCCCAGGGGCACTAGTGATGCTCTAGTCTTTTCTTCCCTCTCATTTCTATAGCACATTACTCATTGAGGTTCTGTTGTTAGAAAGATGCTACCTTGGAATCAGGAACCATTCTCAGTTTAAGTTTCATCCCTATGCTCTTGTCTTCTGCCCCTGCTGTAAACAGCCATGGTAGAGACTTGAGGGAGCCAGTGGCACATCAGCTGCTCTGACATGAGTGGGGAGTCAGCAGGGAGCAGAGTAATTGGAATCTGGCAAATGGAACCCACTGGTGAAATCACGCTGGCATCACAGAGAGAGGCGAAGCTCAGAAACTTCACAAAACTACAAATGCACAGGGCCCAGCAAAAGCAGCTCCTTCCTATGCCTGTTGCCAAGAGGGAATAAAGATGTCTTTTAGAGACAGGATGTGCGAGCGTTTGTTTCTACCACAGGTGCTGGGCAACTTGATCTCTGGCTTTAGAGAGCCTAGAATCCCAGAGCTCATTGCTGTTAATATAGCACAGACTTCCCACACAGGTATGATTATTATACACATGTTAATATTGACATAAGCATCATATATATATGTGTCACAACAGAGTTCATATATTCAACACAGATTTATGTTCGTGCAGACCCAGAAAACATATGTATACAAAACCTGTTTGTAATAGACAGCATGTGTGTTAAGTATGCACACATAGTAACCATACATGTTAATTTATTATAATAAATATAAATTCACAAAAACCATATTTGTACATATGCAGATAGCATGCATATTAAACATTCATGTATGTTAACCACACACCCATGTCAGTGCAGCCATGTATACTCAGGTCTAATCAGAACTCTGAGTGGTTAAGTGACTTTCTCAGTGTCACATAACAAGGTGTAGAAAATTGGCCAGTAGTGTGTGAGTAAATGACATTTTGGAATTGAATAAGAAATAAGCCCTGAGACACACCCACTGTTGGCAGGTGGATAGGTGGGCGTGACTAAGATGAGCAAGTATGTGGTGGAGAAACAGGAGAGAAAGATAATCAGAATAGTTTGTGCACAATGAAGAGAGGAAGAGCTGGAAATTTAAGCATGGTGAGGAACAGCCTGATGTGCGTAGCCTGCACTGCCACCTGAGGCTGTGGTGAAGTTCCTGCCTGTGCTGTCGCTGAGGGTCATGTCCGAGTCCATGGCCTTGCAGCAGCAGGGATCTGTGTCTATGTCTATAGCCCATGTTATCACCAAAGGCCAGGCTGACATCGCTGATCTGGGCTGCTGCCTGGGGGCCACCTTAATATCCCAGGGCTACACCGAGCTGGCCATGTTCTCACCAGCTGGCCCCACCCAATGCTGGCCATGCAATAGTGTGAGGGTGAGTGTGAGAAATATGTCTTCCAGCCCCTTGCTGCTGTTGAATGGTTATTTAATATTTAATATTGAATTATTATTTCAGTAAAGTCGGTGGTTATTCCTTAACCAGCTTTATGCTCAAACAGAGAAACCAGGATCTATTTAATTAGCTTATACCACAGTGCTGTGCAGTAATTACTCCATCCTAAACCGCTGTGCTAGTATAGTTTATTCACATTCAGCTTGTCCACATTATACTTGCTTTTAAATAATATCCTAGGCCCAGTTCATTTCTCTTGATATTTCCCACTCTTTGCTTATGGCTCCATCCCCCGTTCCTTCCTCTTTCTCCTCCCCTCACTGGACCAGGATGTCCCACCCTATTCTCTGTTATTGCTCAGCATCAGCTAGTTGGTTTTTATTGGCAAGAAAGAGAACACATGGTGACATGTTTACACAGACTTGAAACTGGAGATACTTAGAATAAACATCATAATGTAATGTCCGGTTGATCCAGAGAGCGTGGTAGAGGAATCAGCATTTGAATGAACAAGGGTGAACTGCACACAGTCCACAAGAACATTATGCCAACACGCTGCTGCAACAGACAGGACAGCTGTCCCCTTCCGGTTACAGGACTTGAGAGAGCCAGCCCTTACCATGGATAAGCAGCCCAGTAGACCTGGCACTGATGGCAGAGGCAATCGAGAGCCAGCCCCAAGGGCACAAGTGCAGGAGAGCTGGTAGGCTCAGATCGAGAGCGCTGAGTTGTTGCATTCCAGTCTCTACCCCATCTATCAACTGCTGAATCAAGAAGAAGGGGACAGTTCTGCAGAACCAAAGGTGCAGGATCTGCCTGGACACAGGGCAACTACAATATATCATATAGGAGCCTTGGTGAGGGTCAGGTACTGATAGGGCAGCAGAAGCTAGAGGCCTCAGTTAGAGCAATGATTCATTGCAATGAACATTTGTGAGAAAAGATATGTGGGTGAAAGGGCATACTGTGTGACACATACAGCAAGATGTGTTTTTTTTTTTTTTAATTTTTTTTACTTTTTGTTTTCTTTTGGGAGGGAAGATGCAAGGGCAGAAGGCCCAGATATGGAGGGATGGGAGAGATGAATGAACCAGGGTGCATGATGTAAATCTCACAAAGAATTAACAAAAAGTAAACTTTAAACCCCTACCCAGATCTAGCCAATGGTCAGAACAGTCTCCACACTTGAGTGGAGAGAGGGATATGACTTTCTCATGTACTCTGGTGCCTCACATTTGACTATGTCCCCTGGCGGGGGAGACCTAGTGGCACTTAGAGGAAGGACAGCAGGTCACCGAGAAGAGACTTGATACCCTATGAGCATATACAGGGGGAGGTAATCCCTCTGAGGAACAGTCATAGGGGAGGGGAATAAGGGGAAAATGGGAGGGAGGGAAGAATGGGAGGATACAAGGGATGGGATAACCATTGAGATGTAACAAGAATAATTTAATAATAAAAAAAAAAGTTAACAGAAAGAAAGAAAGAAAAAAAAAAACAGAGTGATACAACAGTACTTTTACAACTGCAAAAACCTTTAAATGCAATTTACCACAGGAAAAGTACAGCAAGGCAAGTGAAGATCTTGTCTAAGAAAGTGGGGAACATTGAGTGTATTAGGAGCACTGCACAGCGCCGCTTCATGTTACAACAAGAAGGAATGAGGGAGCAGAGTACAAGTGTCCCTAACATATGCAGCGCACAGTGCAACCTCTGTATAAGAGACACACATACAGGTGACTAAAGCATTGCACAGGGGCTTATTAGTAAAACTCAATGAACTTCTACTATAGAGAGACCTATTCCCACTCACGGCGGTGGAGAGGTTTCTTCTTACATCTTCTGGGTGGCTTACATTAGAAGAACAGAGGATATGTAAGTTGGGCTTTTTTAGAAAACGTGGTGAAAATGGTAAGCTCTTTTTCAGTTGTGAAATTTATTTAAAGCAACATACACCATGGGAAACCTCAGCAAGGGAAGTGGTGATTTACACTGAGGAAGCAGGGCCTCATGAGTTTACTACAGGAGCTCTGTACAAAGACATTTGGGCAATCAATTCTGACCTCTTCTAAAAAAAACAAAACAAAACAAACAAACAAACAAAAAAACCCCAAAGAACCAAAAAAACAGTTGGCAGAGTTTGTTATATTTTTGTTCTGCTTTCAAAATTTCCTCATTGGCTTGTTTGTTAAGTGTGTCTATTTCATTTTGCACTTCATAAATGTGTTCAATTGCTTCTTGCTGTTCTTTTTCTTCTTTACGCAGGCTGGGAGAGGCTGCCTTGTTCTCCAACGTTGGAGCAGGAGCCTGTTTGGATTTCTTGGGCTGAGGCAGGATCATAGACTGCCGTTTCAGGGCCAGGGCCTGGGCCTGAGGGAGGTGGCCTGAAGGCAGAGGACAGAGACCCGATGTTCACAGCAGGAAGAAACTTGCAGGCCCTTTTCTGATACTTTTGGCTTTTAAAATATTTTCTGTCCTCTCTCCCTTTCTGACATGTGGCACCATGTGTCTGACACTGTGCCTTCTGAAGCAGAAAGCCTGCTTACCCTTTTTTCCTCCTCTGTGAGGTTGCTGAGATTCACACTTTGCCTGCATTGAGAATTTTTCTATATGCTTGAATAGATTATCCTTGATTGAAGCATATCCTTAAATTATTTTAATAATGACAATAAGAACCCCAGGGATAGAGCCCGATATGTACAGCATCAGAGCTCTGGGATAACAATGCTGATGCAGAGAAACAACAAGAAATTCTGTGTTGGGTCGTCCTTGTAAGAGAGTCATTAGGGGCAGCTGTCAAGGCTTCTAACCACCTCCTTCTAGACTGAACCTGTAAAAGAAATGTGATGACAGATATTCAGGGAACAATATTGTGGAGGATGAAGGAAAGAACTGCATACGATCACCTCTCACTCGATACTTCTTTCATTACTTAGCCATTATTTTAATGCTACAGTTTCCCTGGTACTGCTCTTCTCCAGCACGCCTGTCCTGAGTGGATAAGATGCCCATGTCATAAAAGTGTCATCTCAGCCTAGATCCCGAGTCATGCGGTCTTCTGAATCAATTCTTCATGATCACAGAGAGGCCAAAGCAAGGACAGTCATTACCACAGCCATCTGAAATGTCTAAATTCTGTCTCATGATGTACATTGCTGTTTCCCATGGGCTCCTTGTCTTCCACTTACTGTAGTAACCTCAAGTAGGAGCACTGAGGCCAGAAGACCACATCCTACCCTTCGTGCCACGCCCTTCACATCCTCTGGGTCACTTTGAGCACCCTTGTTGATTCTGGACTGAACCATTCTGCCATATGCACACACTTTCTGGGAGCTTGGGATATCTCAAAGGGTTCGGTGGAATTCATGGAAAACCTCAGAGTCAGGCCATTACCACAGACCCTGACACTGTGTGTGAACGACACGGCTTCCTGATGACCCTTCCCCTTCTATGTTAGTCCGTACCCTGATATCCATCTGCTGCTTGTAAAAACGGGCATACCTATATTCTAGGATATTTAAATCTTAGTTCCTACTTGGTGGAACCATTCAGGAAGATTCAGGTGGTATAGTCTTGCTAACGGAAGTATATCATTGAAAGTGAGTGTTGAGATAAAAGCTTTTGCCATTATCAGTTTGTTCAATCTCCTTCATGCTTTCTGCTGCAATGTGAGGAATCAGTTTTCTGTGTTGACTGTCATTCCTTCCCAGCATGATGGACTCTGTTCCTCTGGAATAGTAAGGGGGCGGGGAATAAAGCCTTTCTTCTATAAGCTTTCTTCTATAAGTCATGGTGTTTTGTAGTAGCAACAGAAAATTAACAAACACACCTCCATCCCTAACTTACCGTCAGGCCTTCTGCTTCTTGTACATGTACATGGCAAAGGCACCTATTACCATCAGCAGTTTGTGTCCAAGGAGCGCAGCTACCAGGACGTCAGTGGTATCTGATGTCTTCAGTTCTGAAATCAAAGAGTAGGAGGAAACATTAGGAAGGACACATGGAGCTCATCCTTGGCAGTTTTCTCTTGGCTCATCTGTGGACTTGCAAAGCTATGAAAGATCTGGGGATTCTGAATGCGTTCTCAGCTCCAGTTCAGGGCACAAGGTGGAAGCAGAAGGCATGACAACAAGGTTCCCATTTCTCCATTGGCTCTACCTCAGGCCAAAAACCTGTCCTTCTAAAGAAAGTGGTTAATAATTTGTAGTCAGTGTCACATGGCATGTGATTTATGAACAAAAGTTCACACAAAGAAGATGAACATTCAAACTGACCCCTTTGAAAGGCCGAGGACCTGTTCAAAATGTCAGGGAATTAGAGAATTAGGCATGTTTCAAAGCCAAATTATTTTGGATCATGTTTAAGCGGACATGATATAGGAAATGGATACATCAATCAAAGAAGATGCAGACTCTAAAAAGTTTCTAGCACAAATCATCTAAGAAATTTGGGACGACATGAAAACACTAAACCAAAAATAATAGGAATAGAATAAGGAAATGATGACCAGCCCAAAGGTCCAGAAAATGTCTTCAACAAAATCATAGAAGAAAAATTCTCTAACCTAAAGAAGGCGATGCCTATAAATGTAAAAGAAGACTACAAAACATCCAGTTTATTGGACCAAAATAGAAAATCCTCCTGCCACACAATAATCAAAACACTAGCCATTCAGAACAAAGAAAGAATACTAAAAGCTGTAGGGATGAGGGCCAATAACATCTAAAGGTAAACCTATTAGACTTCTCAACAGAGATTTTAAAAGCAAGAAGGTCCTGCAGAGATATTTTTCTTATAGACCCTAAGAGACCACAGATGCCAGCCCAGATGACTATTACCATAATTTGAGAAAACAAGATACTCCATGACAAAACCAAAATTAAACAATATATTTCCACTAACTGATCGCTGTAGAGGATACTAGAAGTAAAATTTCAACACAGAAAGGGTAACTACACCAAACAACAACAACAACAACAACAACAACAACAACAACAACAACCCTCAGGAAATAAATAATTTTGAACCACTGAAAACAAAAGAAGGGAAACACACACTCAGACTACCACCACCAATATCAAAATTGCAAAAATCAACAACCATTGGTCACTAATATCTCTCAACATCAATGGAATCAATTTCCTAATAAAAAGACACATGCTAATAGAGTGGATGTGAAAACAGGATCAAGCATTCTGCTGCATAGAAGAAATGTACCTCCGCTACAAAGGTAGATATTACCTCATAGGAGTAGCTATTCTAATATCAAGTAAAATAGACTTCCAGTTAAAATTAATCAAAAGAGAAGGGAAAAGGCACTTCATACCCATTAAAGGAAAAATCTACCAAGATTATGTCTCAATTCTGAATATCCATGCCCCAAACACAAGAGCACTGACATTTGTAAAAGAAACATTACTGAAGCTTAAATTGCACATTGAACACCACACACCCCTCTCACATTAAAGGACTAGTCAAAAAGACAGAAACCAAACAGAAATAATGAAACTAATCGTCATTATGAATCAAATGGACTTAAAAGATATCTACAGAACATTTCACCCAAACACAAAAGACTACACCTTCTTCTCAGCATCACACAGAACCTTCTCCAAATTTGATCATATGCTTGATCACAAAACAAGCCTCAACAAATTGAAATAACCCCTTGTATCTTATCAGACCACAATAGATCAAAGCTGGAACTCATCAACAGAAGAAACAACAGAAAGCCTATAAACTCATGGAAACTGAAAAACTCTACACAATGACCACTGGTCAAGGAATGAATGAATGAATGAATAAGTAAATAGATAAATAAATAAATAAATAAATAAATAAATAAATAAATAAATAAATAAAATACTGTTTAGAATTCAATGAAAATGAAGGATCAACATACCCAAACTTATGGGCCACAATGAAAGCAGTTCTAAGAGGAAGGTTCATAGCACTAAGCACCTTCATAATGAAATTGGAGAGATCATATAGTATCAACTTTACAGCACATCTCAAAGATCTAGAACAAAAAGAAGCAAACACACCAAAGAGGAAAAGACAGCAGGAAAGAAACTCAAGGATGAAATCAATAACTTAGAAACAAATAAATCAATACAAAGATTTGACAAAACTAAAAGGTGGTCCTTTGAGAAAATCAACAAGATAGACAAACCCTTAGCCAAACTAACTAAAATCCAGAGAGATAATATCCAAATTAACAAAGTCAGAAATGAAAAAGGGTCATAACAATAGATACAGTAAGTCCAAAAAATCATTAGGTCTTACTTCAAAGGCTTATCTAAATGAAGTGAAGGGTTTTCTTGATAGATTCCATTTACCAAAGTTAAATCAAGATCAAATTAACAGTGTAAATAGTTGTATAACCCTTAAGGAAATAGAAGTAGTCATTGAAATCTCTCAATACAACAATACATCCCATCACCAGAGGGTTTTAGTGCAGAATTCTACCATACTTTAAAAGAAGATCTAATACCAATAGTCTTCAAACTATTCCACAAAATAGAAACCGAAGGAACATAGCAAAACTCATTCTATGAAGCTACAGTCACCTTGATACCTAAGCCACAAAAGATTCAGCCAAGAAAGAAAATGTCACACCAATCTTCCTCATGAACATTGATGTAAAAATACTCAATAAAATATTTGCAAAATGAAACCATGGGCACATAAAAATTATCCGCCGTGGGATAGAGCCAACCCTTGACACTACCAAGGATACTCTGCTATACTTTCAGACAGGGAGCCTAGCATATCTGTCTTCTGAGAGGCTTCACCTGGCAAATTGAACAGATGCTGAGATTCACAGCAAAACATTAGGTGGAACAGGGGCAGCCATGTGGGAAAGTGGGGGAAGGACAGAAGGACCCAGGGGGTACAAGAACTCCACAAGAAGACCAATGAAATAAATTGACCTGCCACCGGTGGGGCTTGCAGAGACTGAAGCTCCAACCAAGGACCATGCATGGGCTGGACCTAGGCCCCTTACACAGGTGTAGCCAATCAGCAGCTTAGTCTTCAGATGGGTCCTCTAGTAAAGGGAGCAGGGGCTGTCTCTGGCCTGGACTCTGCTTCCTGGTTTTTGTTCACTTCCTTCTGTCTAGGCCACTTTGCCAGGTCACAAGGAAGAGGTTGTGCTCAGTACTGATGTGACCTCATGTGCTGAGGTGAGTTGGTGGGGGCCTGCCCTTTTCTGAGAAGTAGGAGAGGAAGAATAGGGAAAGGGGGAGAGTGTGAAAAGGGAGGAGAAAAGTGAGTGGGATACAATCAGGATGTACATTTAATAAAAATTAACACTTAAAAAAGCATAAGATTGATGGGTAATAATGGAAATAATTTACTGAATGTGATAATGATATTGGTTTGGATGAAAATATCCTTATATATTTGATCACCCACTGTGGACTGTGTTTACACTTTATGAGCACACATGACAGAGCCATCATGGGGTGTAATTGTACAGCATCTTCATAGTTCTTACTGTAAAGGACCCTGTGCTTTCTCATCTTTACTGTTTTAACAGGCATGTACATAGAAAATTAGGTGAACCAGTGTTTATCCTGTAGAATTGCTCACAAGGAGGACTGTATGCCAAGGAACCCAGGTTTTTCAAAAGGCATTTGAGCTGAGGGCCCCTCTTGTTGTTTCACAAAATGGAAATAAAACATATTCATATAAATGCATCTCTATGTAACTCAAGGTCCTAAGATAGTAGTAAGTTGAGGAGAAATACTTTCCTAGCAAATTGGTCTTATACTCTGTGTATTGCTGTGCTCCAGGGGACATTTGCTTTTCCTTTCTTTCATTAGACCAGACTACATGGTCTCAGGGCAAGAACTCAACATCCCAATTCTTTTTCCATTGCTAGATTCCCTGATTGCAAAACTACTGGCTCATAAGGTGGTTGAAGAAGGGCAAGAGAGCACAGCTAAACTGAAAACTTTATGTAGTAGTGGTGCACTCAGGGTCACATGTATATATGTGTATGTGTGTATGTATGTAATATATATTATGTACATACATAATATACTATATATACCAATTCTTTCAAAGGTGTTAGAAAGTGGTTCTGTCCCTAAGCCACTGAGAAATTACAGGACTTCAGTAGGACTGTTGAAGTTGAACTCCAGGGAGGACACAAATGTTTATGTAAAAATCTAAAATGAAATGGGAGTCAAAGAAGATATTGAAAAGGAAAGATATGAACTTGAGGATGTAACAAATGTTAGGTAAAAAAAGGAGAAGAAGGAAGAGACTAGGGTTGGATGGAGTCTTTTTTTTTTTTTCTTACGGATTTAATCTATGATGTGAAAACATCAGTGGAAAGATGTATTAGACGTTTGAGAAGTTGGGAATGAAATTTGACTTAAACATTTTACTTTGTAGTTGTCAGGATTACCCTACAATAAGCATGACTGCTACCTTTACATAAAAGAGGCCAAATTTACACACAGCCAAAAAGGTAGGGTGGAGACCTCATCAGACATTGTGGCAGTACCTTGCTCCATATGATGTGCTGTGGTCACCACAGTATGGGTTTTAATAACTGTTGCCTGTCCATCATGGTCAACCAGGCATGTGAACAACATGTCCTTCTCATGGACAGATGTGGTCACCAAGAACCAGCTGGTCCGGCTGTAGGTTCCATCCTTGTTTTCTGTGAGTGTAGAAGCCACTTCTGCCTGGGACATATTTCCGTTCTTTAACCAGGTCAACTGAAGGCTCAAAGGATAGAAATTCTTCACCTGGCAGGTGACATTTACCAGATTCCATATCATTGTTGGCTGCTGGATGATCTCTACCATGGGCAAAACTGCAACAGCACAAGCAGAAAGTGAGGCAGATGGAACTGAGGTGCAGACAGACCCCAAAGCAGAGTCTGGGGTGATGAGGACTCACCCCTGATGCAAATGTGGTCATGAGGACAGATGGAGTGTTTGTTCCAGATTAGAGACAGCACTAAGCACAGCTCCTGACTCATGGAAGCTCAGGCAGTGATAGGGTGAGGATTCTAATAAGTAAAATTAATAAGCATAACTCCTGTGTACACCAGGAAAAAATGAATGCCTAAAAATGCTGTGCATGAGTTGTGTGGATCATAATTAGTATAGTTTTAATTTCTTCTGTTAAAATAAGTCAATTTCCTTCATGTGCTCATCATAGTCTATGACACCCTCTGTGCGATATACATGAATATTTGTGGGGAACTGTGGATAAACCATTCTGACTAGATATGAGCTTGATCTGGGATTCAGAGACATCTACCTCGAATAATGTCAGACAAGTTGGCAGTTCCACGGAGAGATCCTCCTCGCAAGGTGGCATGGGACACCTCACAGACGACCTGAGAATGGACATCCTCAGGGCTCAGCACCACCTGGGCCATGCTGAAGATATCGTAGGAGGGGCTTTCTCCTTTAGCATTCACAGTAGTTTTGAAGGGAGAGAGCTCATTTCCATTTTTGAACCACTTCAGTAAGATGTTCCGAGGGGAGAAGCCATGGGACCTGCATGTGAAGCTCACTGTCTGCCCAGGTGCAGCTCTGGCTGCAGGACCTGAGACCACAGGAGGAGATGGTTTAGCTGTAAAGGAGCATGCAGACAAGGATGAGATTGTGATGGCCAGTACTAATTGGGTAACATGATGAAGAACCTTCCTAGACAATGTCGCAATCATCATGGTTTACTGTGGTGCTTAAGATTAATACCAGAGCTTCAGTCACACCAAGGTCCTTCTTTCCTCCCATGCCACCCCTATGTTCCAGGCATAGATGGTAACTGCTCATCCTCCTCAAAGTTTTTTCCTCCAGGTTTTGTTCGGGTCCCTTCTGTGGTATCCTTTGTTTGCAGAGGTTAGCAGAGATGCCCAGGGGAAACTGAGGAAGGGCAAGGCCAGCTGCAACTGTAGCTCTGGTCAATGAAGATTTACTAATGTATTTAATAATTAATATAATTTACTCCTGCTAGCCTCCTCACGAAACCTTGACAAGGTACATGTTTCTAGATTTACATCTACTATAACCCAGTGTCGGGATCTGTTTTCTGGAGTGCTTAGCAGAAGCAGGCCAGAGGACTTACGACCTTGGCTTGCAAACTCTCACACAGCCTTGAGGACTTAGCAAGATACTTGTGTTGGTTAAGAAAGCTTATTATTAATTCCAGGTGAGGATGTGGAAGCTTGATATAACTCTTTGACCTAAAATTTGAAAAAAATTCTAAGCATACAGATAACTAAAGTAATTGTTAGCATTTGTTTCTGTTCCAAGAATCCTCTGGTTCCCATGTATGTATACTGTATAAAAGCTGTGAGAGAAATAAACTTGGGGCTACAGTATTTACTGTTAGTCCTCCTGAATACTTATGTTTTTTCTTATATCTTTTGCTATATCTTGTCTATCTTTTCCTATGTCTTTTTTATTTCTCCAGCCTCACACCACGTATCCAGGTACTGGTTGATATTGTTCAGAGTGGGCTCTGGCATCCCAGAAAATAAAATACATGGATGAAGTGCCACAAAGCTGGAACCCTTCCTGACTGCTCCAGTTGTGTTTCCTTCCTTCCTTTCTTTCTTTCTTTCTTTCTTTCTTTCTTTCTTTCTTTCTTTCTTTCTTTCTTTCTTTTGTTCTACTTATCTGCCATTATGTCTAAAGTCATAAATTTAAAACTGAGATCCCAACGGCCTGCATCTCCAAATATGGGCTTCATGTGGACTTAATTTTAGATTTAAAATAAACAAATAAATAAACAAGCAAACGAGATTACCTTCTGTGATGGAGGTAGAATAGGTTCATTTTCTAATTGTTAATCTCAAAGGACACAGATGAAAGCCTGCTGAGTAGACAGAAATAGTCTCCTCTCCTAAAAGCACACATATTCATGGACAATTGGGAGGAAAACAGCATGCCCTGTAGATGCCTTTTGTTGAGCTTATCACAATTTACCTATCTTACAGGCAAAATCTGACAAAAGTCATGCATATTTGTATTTATATATATGTGATTCCTTCTCAAATGACCATCCAACCAAGAGGGTTAATTAACATGTGTGATTTGAAGTCTTGCTATGTAAACATTAGCACACTTAATGTCCCTACAGACTCAGAGTTCTATAACCAGTCACCATTTATTAGGAGTTTCGGCTGTGCTGACACTGCCCAGATTCCAGTGAAAAAACTTTGGTGGGATTAAGATCAGAGTGCATGTGGATGGAGAAGTCACATGGGTTAAAGGGCAAGTTTATCTCACACCCAGCAGGTGATCAAATTATGATCTTTATCAAATGCTCATTGACTCCCCCTTTGAAGGGACTCTGGCTAGCCAGAGCATGGCAGGCATGGCTCAAGTAGGCTCTGCCCTTCTCAACTCCTTCTACTTTGCTAAAACTCCATTAGATTACATTCCTAAAGCTGGCCACAGTAGTCTGTTCCCTTACCTGATCATTTCCTCTTCCTGAGGTTGACTACCAGTTCCAGCTACCAGAAGCCCCACTTGTCTCACATAATTAACACATCTAATCAAAATTAAACACTTAATCCTAACACCAGTGTTCCTCAACTATTAAAATAAACTGTCATTTTCCTCTGAGCCATGTCTGTCTCTTCTCTATACAGAAGCAGTCTTTTGTTCTCTGGGACAAATACAGGCCCTCCTTTTCCTTTGTCCCCTTCTCTGTCACCCTTTCTCTCCTGTCTTTGTCTCTTGTTCCCTGCCCTCTGTTTGTATGGGGCGAATGACTCTCGGTTTGCCTGTGAACTTGTTATTAGTGTTCTTGAGCTGATGATATTTTTTTCTAATACCCTTACACAATAACTGCATAAAAAACTTCACTCTAGAAAGATGAAAATAAAGTAGAATCCTAGTTGTAAGTATGCATGCACAAATTCTACTTATCAGTGGCCTTGTTACAAGTTTCGGGATCACATCTTCATTCTGTCTCATCATTTGGGTGCAGGAAAAGCTATACAGAAACAGTAAACCGTGTCTCCGGCTTGTTCCCACTGAAGAAGCAGAAGCCTCTACACTCTGACATCCTCCTTTCTCCTAGCGAGCCTTTCACTAAGTTGGACAGTGGTGTTCACGGTACAATCAGGACAATAATCACTTCCTCCATAGGGCTAATTATAGAGAGCACATGACCATGAGAAGCACAGAGCTGTTGTTGACACAGTGTGTCATTAACGTAGAGTTCTGCGTGAAGCAGAGAAATTTCTGGCCCCAGAAATGGTTTTAGAGCAGACCTGTGCAATATGAAAAATTTCCCTGAGATGACAGTTGAACAGGGCTTTGCTTTGGTTAGGTATTAGGGACCCTGGGTCTCCTCCCTGAGAGGTAGTTCTTTGACTTTAGGTAGTTGTGTTCAGCAGGCTGGACCCTGATATTCTGAAGCGTAAGGAGCTGTCATCCCTCAGCTTGGTGTCTTAACCAGCTCTATCAAGGGGATAATCATGTATCAGTTGCTGCCTCAAAGCATGCATTTGATATTTCAGATGCCAGTATACCCGTATGTCAACAAGTAAAGGAACATGAACCTAGGGTTTTCCTGTTTTCCATAGAATTCCAAAAATAGACAGGTGAAGAGCCACCAGCCCCGCTGTGGCTTCATTGATATCTAAGTTCTAGAGAGGGAAAGTGTAAAGTCCAAGGTCACTTGGCCCCTTAGTAACACAGCTCACATGAAATATTTTATACAAGTCAACAGAGCTCACATGAAATATTTCACACAAGTCAGCATTTTCTTTAAGAATGTTACATGACTTCACCCCTTTAGTACAGCCAGTCTGCGTACTGTGCTAACAGGGATGAGGTACCATGTGAGGCTTCTGTGTGGAAGGTCTTGTCCTGGGCACATGTTAGCAAGTAGCAGTGCTGAGATGCATAGCCAAGCATTTAGATTCCTTTCTTTCTCCTGCAATTCTGGTGTTCCTAATGACCCTGACATCACCAGCTAAGAATATGTACATTTTTCCTCCCACATCAAGGATCACCTACCAGGGACCTATGGCTGTCATCATCAGAAAACTGAAAACTGGGGATTCCATAGAGAATGAAAGTTTCCCACCCCATGGATTCCTGATGCCAGACTCTCAGCAGTTCTCTAGGCAGCCATAGCAGTCTAGAACAGTGCACACAGGAGCCAACTTCTACAGAAGAGGAAACTGAGGGTCAGATTTAGTGAGTCATCCAAAGTTTTAAAACCATGATATGCCACCTGTTTTTTTTTTTTTTTTTTTTGGCATGCTGTTGTGTGAGGTGCTATGCAGAGTGGCCGGCATTTCTCTCTGAAAGCTCTCTGACCATCACCGTCCCACAAACAAGGACACTGAGGCTGAAACAGAATCTTGGACACTGTTTTGACCTGTTGAAGAAATCAGAGGTGAAGACAACAATGAGTACTCACCAAGCACATACAACTCGGTGCCTCCCCCAGACCAAAGCTCCTTCCCATACTCTGATATGTCCGTCTGGAACTTCACACAGTAGTAGGTGCCAGCATCAGCAGGTGTGACATCACTGATGCGGATGGAAAAGTCCAGGTTGTTTCTCTTTGTAGTATCTGTAAGATTTGTGACTCTGGGGAAATGTTCTCCTGTGAGACTATATATAAGCTGCCGATTTGGCTCTACACCCCTGAACCACCTTATGGGCCCCACAGGGAGCGGAGTGGTCATAGTGCAGTTCAGAGTGGCTGAGTCTCCAGCAGAGACAGAAACCGACTTCTCAGGCTGAATCACCCTCAGCTCCCACTCAGCTGCTCCTGCAGGAAACATCAGTTAGTGCTCATCCTGATGGGAACCCACGGGTTTGTGATCTAACACTGTTACTTACTAGAGCTCAGCGTGCATGTGATCACCGTTGCCCTCACTTGGGCCTCTTAACACAACAATGTAGCACAGATGAGTCAACTGAATCACAGAGACACTGGAAACTTGGCAGGATTGTGACTGAATCCTTAATTTTGTTTGGAATTCTCATGTTTCATCTCAAACATCTTTCTGGTGTTTGTTGTCTGTGTGCATGGAATATGGTAGTTCTGTTACAATAGAATTGGGTGTGAAAATGACCATAAAACCACATTTATGCAGATTACAGAGGTTCTCAAAGAGGAAATTAATGGATGGAATAGAACAGATAGAACTACAAAAAATTATCTTGACTGAAGTAACTCGGACCCAGAAAGACAAATATAGCGTGTGCTCACTAGTATGTTCAGAAATTCAAACTTGGTGAGAGAATGCAACAAGCATGGGTCACAGATCCCCAATCTCAAAGAATTCCATCTTTCTTTCTTGCACATTGTATGATCAGTCACCTGAGAGCATTACCCTGTGTCCCCTCTCTTCCCTCTTACTGTTTTCTTCGTTACTCTGACCCCCATAACTCTGACAGTTCTGACCCCTTCTTGCCTGGACATTTGTGATCTGGAAAGGCTGCACTGTACTTCACTCACTTACTACACTACTGCACGGAGGCTACACAAATTCACTTAAATATGAAAAAAGCAAAAGGAAGGCATAGAAAACACTAAAGAAAGTCAAGAGTCTGACTAGCAAAATAAGAACACCAAACAGAAAGAAATCCTAAGAAGGAAACAAATGATTTTGGGGGAATTAAGGCTTATGGTAACTTAGAAGTTTACAGGGTCTACAGAGGCCTTAAGAATTTTATGAAAAAATTACAAACATAGAAATGGAAACAATAATGTCACTGAGTCAGCAGTTCAGGGGTAGTGGGCAAATAAAGAGATGACATTAAATAATTTAAAGTGTAAGAGCAAGATTTTTGAAAATAATGTTGTCAAACATCTTCCCAGTTTGATAAAACACAAGAACTATAAATCCAACACGATGAACTAATTCAATGTGATACAAACACAGAGAGAATCAAACCAGCACACAGTAGAACCGAACTGAGAAAAGCTGAGTAGTAGCAGAAGGCTGAAGGGAAATGAACTCATCTCTTTTAACATTCCGCAAAAGTATGTGAAAACAGCTCATATTAGAAATGTCAATACAGGAAGCAGTGAGATAGTGTTTTGGTCAGAAAGAGAAAATACACCCAGAATTTAAATCAAACCAGGGATACTACACATGGCAATATTATGGGATCAAGACAAAGGGGGAAACACGGTATTCCAAATAAAATATGTCTGGTCATGACAACTGCATCTGCCCTTCAGGGGGCGCTAGTGGGCTCTCTGGGCCGAAGGAAAGGATGGCAGAGAATAAGAACAGTACTGAACGGTGATGTAACGTTTGTCTGGTAGAGATTATTAAAATTCCATAAAGCATTCTGAGCTCGTAGCTTCCACTTAGTTGTTGGGTAGGAGTAGATCTAATCTTCCGCCTTGGTTGGTATTTATTAATAATCTTAGGGAAGGCCACACACCAGGAGCTGCTGAGAAGGATGGAGGACGGCCTCCGACCACTCGGTCACTGTTACTTCTCACACTAGAATATAATGGGTACTCCCAGCTTCCCTAAGGAACTGAAGCCAAAGGCAAAAGGAACTGTGACAAGTTAAAACTTCGTGTAATGTCATAATGCCAGATCTAGAAATAATGTTCATAGTATTAGGATACTAACTAATAAAACATAAAACACGATGAAAATAATAACAGTAAATTACAGTATGTAAGAAAGTAAGGCAACTTATATTTTGGCATAAGTATTTATAAAAATTATCTAAATCATTTTTGTCAAAATTCTATAACCTGTTCCAATTTGAAATATCAAATTTGTGTTCCAAAATTATTGACTAAATTATTTGTAACAAAGCAACATAGAGGTTTAAAAAACTAATTAGCTTATGTGCTAAGATAACATAACACAGGAAACTGAAAAATAAAGCAACTCTTAAAAATTGTGAACTGATATATTATAGTATTTTAAAACTCAAATGTAACTTCAAATTTTACTAAACACCTGCACCTATTCTGTGAGACAGGAACACAGCTCAGTATAGAAATAGAACGTGTGACTTACTGCTCCAGTAGGATTGTCTAGATATGACAACACAAGCGTGTCATCCACTCTTCTGCAACATTTCTTAACTAGCAAAAGATTCTCTAACATACGGAATAATAAACTAAAGTGAAATAATTTTTAACACTTATAAATGAGTATGATAAACTTAATTCTATAAAGTTAAATCATAAATATGGGGAGAATTGAAGAAGATCAATGTCATCTGCCCAGGACCCACCTCATCTCTCACAAAGAACTAATAGAGTAGCCAGCCGTATTTTGAGGCAACCCACTATGGGAGCGTGAAGGAAACCATCGAGGGAACCATCGAGATGCCTGTCTGGAATGTGCACACAGAAAACTGAGCTAAGTATCCTGGCAACTGTGGAAGTTCCTTACAGAGGGGGTTTGAGAATCTCAGCTAACTCCGTATGCATGGGGGTGGGTGATCATAGGTAGCGGGAGCATCCAGTCACTACTGGCTTCAGCTGATTTAGGGAGACCAGCTGGAGTCTGCATAGCAGCTATGCTTGGGAGGAACCCCATCCGTCCTCTCTTTTCCATCCCCAGAGCCCAGGACACAGTAGCTATGTAGTATTTAAACCACTGAAGTGTCTCTGACTTCATACTGTTTGGGTTGTAGAAGGTCAGACAGTCCTTCAAATCCTCCGCCATGTACAGTCACCGTGGTCCTCACCTATGTGGGTTGCTTATGATCTCATAGTCCTTTTTTTACTCGACCGTGTTATAGTTACTAGTTTCAGCTAAAATATGCAGGAGGACTTTATTACAGTCCCAGGGTGCCAGGGAGGAAATAAAACTAAGACTCTTTACTCTAAAGCTCCTTTCATCAGTGTAGCAGAGATGACAGACCACCAGATGCGTAAATATCAAAGTGGAACACAGAAAACCAGACAACGACAGGGCGTCTGGATGCCTTTTAAATAACAACAGAATTCTAGCTAAGGTTTCTGAAGTATATCTTATTGGTTAAGTTCCTGGCAAGTAATGTTAAGACATCCTGCAGATGCCTGGGCCACAAGTCTAGTGTCTAAATTCCCACATCAAGCCTGATCCTCCAGGAAATTCTACGGGCTCCACTTTGTCATGTATCCAAAATCTGACCTCTTTACTGTTTCTTACCTGCCATTATCCTGGTCAAGCAGCCCTCTCTCATTTGCATAGCCCTGTTCTCACTTCACCAGGCTAAAACTCATAGGATAGATCAAAGCTCTTGGGGAGCATTATTGCTAATCCTGTGACCTCAGATAGAAAGCCTGAGTTTAAACCACAGGTCTAGATATTGATATTAGTGGTTTTTCTGCTTCTGATTTGTGTGTGTGTGTGTGTGTGTGTGTGTGTGTGTGTGTGTGTGTGTGTGAAAAGAGCATTAACCTGAGATGTTGGCCCATATGAGGTAGAACCAGGGAGTGAGTCCCACAGTGTTCGGCACATGGCGATCCCTCAGCACATTTAGAAGTAATTTCTCAGTTAATTTGCTGAGTCATGGACCTTCAACTTTCAGTGGATGACCTGCACAGTGTCTTGGAGCTAGATATAGGTAAGGCAGATGAGCCTAGCTCTAGGTACAGATGCGGATCTGAATTTAATTATAGCTTGCTAAGTTAGATTGTTATTGATTTGAAAAATAGCCGGGATCAGAAGTTCAAAAGAATAAGTATTTCCTCTGGCTCATTGTTTCAGGCAGTTCAGGGTTCCGAGGGTTGAGGCAGAGCCTCATGATAATGATGGTGTGTGGTGGAATAATGTTGCTCAACTCATGGCAGCAGGAAATATCAGGAGCAAGAATGGATATGAACTACAATTTTGTCTCCAAAGACATGGCCCCTGTAACCTTCTTCCCTGTTAGACCTTGCTTGAGACAAAGCAAATATTTTGCTAAACAATTTTCCAGAACTGAAGCAAATTTCTAAGATAAGTCAGTCAATAAAAGCAGAAGTTGGCCTACAGATCGCTGTTTAGAAATTTCAATTTGCTGGCAGTCCTGTTGCATTGGGGACTGGAGGAAGACAGATAATCATGGTCGGGAGAGAGTAATAAAGCAAAGCATGGCTGGAATTTGAATAAAAAGAATCCAGAAGGGACACACGTTCTTCTTCGTTGTGATACCCCCTTTATTCTTCACATGTCTATTGGTGTAGTACTTGTTTAGGTAACGTGTGGACTTATAAAGCCCTACTTATATATTTAGGAACATACAGACATACATGAGCATGTGTGTGTGTGTGTGTGTGTGTGTTTGTGTGTGTAAAACTCTTAATGAAACAAAGAAAGGTCACGGACTTGAAAAAGAGAGAGCAGGGAAACAATGTAATTATATAATAAATGCAGAAAGTTTAGGAAATAGAATGCTTCAAGAAGTGCTGTAATCATTAACAAGACCCATCTCCTACTGCTAGTTGCATGTATACTGAGGGGTAATGAGGGCATTTAGACTTGTGTGAGGTTAGATTGTATAACACATGAGCCAAAGTGGGGCCTGAGGGCTGATAAACACTAAAGCATGGAGTCAGAGATGGAGTCTTCCTCATTGCCAAATAAGGAAATGAAGACAAATATCCCTTAGGGAATCACAAGCATGAGCCATTCAGAGTGTCACCAATCCTGCTTGCCACAAGCAGAAGGAAATAAAGCTCACTGGAGAACATCAAGAAGACCAGAGATGTGTGGGGACCTGTTATAGGTGGATTGTTTATACCCTACAAATCAAAACCATACCACAGTGTCATCGTATCACTCTATAGGATCTAGAGTCTTTGAAGAGTTAAAGCCAATTGAGATCATTTGGGTGTGTCTTGACCAAATGTGACTGAGACAGGATGAGGTAAGATCATGTGTGAAGACAGAAGAGGAACATGCAATTTACAATGGAGAAGCATCTTGGAAGAAGTTAGCTCACTGAGTACCTTGAACCTGGCCTTCAGCCTCCAGAATTTTGAGGAAAAGAATGTCTACTGATTCATCCACCAGACTGTAGTACCTTGTCATGGCAACCCCAGCAGTAGAACACTGTCATAGGTAAGACGATATTCTAGTACAGGCTCTCAAAGCAGCAGCACTAAGTGGCAATACTGAGACCAGATGAAGGAGCAACTGGAGGCCAGAGGATAAAATGAGGGACTTAAGTGAGAAGAAATGGTTGCTGAGCAATGCCGGACACACTTAACCCAGAGCCACGTTACTGGCCTGAACATCAGCCTTTATATCTCAGGAAGTGAGCAGAGAGTGCTGAGCTTGGAGCCATCAGCTGCATTGTATGTGCCTTGGTGGCTCTGATGGGACTAAGGGATGATACGCTGATTTAAGTGGCTTCTGCTGAAAAGAATATTGTTAGATGAGACACTAGAAATTAATGTTGTTGAAGCATTATCGCATAGGATGCTCTCGCCACATGTTGAAACTTGTTGGCATACAGAGCAGTGCTCAGGAGTCTGGCTCTAGGACCCGAGGCAATGTTCTGACTGTCTTTCCTGTGACAGTTCAGGTGGCTGACTAGAAGTCCTTTAATTTCAATGGGATGGAGCTAAGAGGCAGGGAGATGATTCCATTTATGGGGCATGCTCACCTAATGTAAGTCCCAGCAGCAGCAATAGCAGGAAGCAGTGAGAAGTGTGTGGCCAGGAGTCCAGGTGAAGCATGTTCAGGTTTAAGGAGCCTGCTCTGCCTAGTGTTGGTTCTTGTGAGATCCCAGGCTCTGATCTGCAGAGAAAGAGGTACTTGCCTCATGCTGTATAAAGAACACGCCAGTGTTATGAAGAAACAGGAACTATGCTGGTTATTTTGAAATAGATACACACTTTCAGGCAGCTGTAAGGATGTTGCTGTATTATTATCCATGTTCATAGGAACTCAGATACGCCTAGTGAAACTAACCCTTTGCCTTTCATTTGAACATGTGCTGGATCCATGTAGTCTCAATACATCTTGGTAACTCAACAGTTAGAATCCAGTACAAAACAATGTTTCCCAAACATCTAAGTCTCAGACACTAGATGTTGATTAGGGCACATTTTTCCGACTGTCACATAAGACTCTTCAGTTAAGTACATTAATATTTGTGTGAGCAGCTCAATGCTGAAGCAAAGCAGCTATTCTCTTGGAATGAATCCCTTGGATGTCTGTAACTTAGATATCCTGGTAAATGTAGTCCAAATGACACTTAGGAGTCTTTTTTTCCTACACAAACACAGAAAAAAAATGTTATAATTAGTGTTACTTTTTGACTTGGCACAACATGGAGCAGGTCGCCAGGGATAGCTGCAAGAGATTGTTGAGGCTACAATGTATCTGAACCCATCTGTGAGGGATTTTCTTTAGTTAATTGACTTGGAAAAACTCATCTTAATTTTGGTCAGAATAGTGTCCTGAGCAGGGCCTTCTTGAACTATAAAATAGAGAGGTACACCTGAATGCCAGCATGCATGGACTAAGTCACGGCTTTCTGCTGTTGTCTAGGTATATCATGTGAAGTGCTGCTTCAAGACCTTGCTGCCTGGATGCAGATGAAATTATAAACTGTTATGTGGCATTGCGAACCCAATAAACCCTTAATCTCTTGATTTGCCTTTGTCAGCGTATTCAAACACATCATCTGATTACTTCCAGAGAGCATGTGATACCATTTTAATAAATATATGCTTAATGGAGCATGGAAGAGGAAATAAAACGGTCTTGAGATAAGAAGAGCACACTGACACAATGACGTCAGAGTTTGATTTGGATGGAAAGAAAATATTCCACTTTTTATTGTGTGAAGCCAGTAATGAGGGAGAGAGAAAGATAAGTCCTTTCATCAACTTCAGATGTGTGCCTAGGAAAAATAGCAAGATAATATATCCTGTTTTTTGTTTGTTTGTTTGTTTTTTCAAGACAGGGTTTATCTGTGCAGCCCCTACAAGATGTATAAGGATAAAGATGGAGCAGAGATTGAAGAAATGTCCAACCAATGCATGGCCCAACCTGAGACCCACCCCACCCCATGGGGGAGAACCCAACCCTGACACTATTAAAGACACCCTGCTATGCTTACAGATGGGAGTTTAGCATAGCTATCCTCTGAGAGGCTCCACCCAGCAGTGGATCAAAACAGGTGCTGAGATTCACAACCAAACATTGGGAAGAAAATAGAGTCTCATGGAAGAATGAGGAGAAAGAATAGAAGGTCTTGGAAGGGATAGGAGCTCCACAGGAAGACCAGCAGAGCCAACTAATCTGGGCCCAGGGGGGATTATGGAGACCGATAGACTAACCAAGATCATACATGGACTCAATCTAGGCCCCCCTCACATATGTAGCCAATGGGTAGCTTGGCCTTTCTGTGGGTCTCCTAAAAATGAAAGAAGGGGGGTTTCTCTGACAGGGACTGTTGTCTGGTTTTAGATCACTTCCCCTTGATGGGGCTATTTGGCCAGATCACAGAGGAAGAAGATGAGCTCTGTCCTGATGCTGATTTGCCAATGTGGGTTGGTGGGGGGGGTCCCCTTATCTAAGGAGTAGGGGAGGGGAGATAAGAGTGAGCAAGGGGTGAGACCAGGAGGAGAGGAGGGAGGAGCTATAATTGGGATTTAAAGTGAATGAGAGAGAGAGAGACAGAGAGACAGAGAGAGAGACAGAGACAGAGAGAGACAGAGAGAGACAGAGAGAGACAGAGAGAGACAGAGACAGAGAGACAGAGACAGAGAGAGACAGAGACAGAGAGAGACAGAGAGAGAGACAGAGACAGAGACAGAGACAGAGAGACAGAGAGTTTTAAACTTTCTAGACTGAATTTTCTTACCTCTTATTACAGTGTTGTTTCAGTGGCTGTGAACTAGACACCTTGGCAGTGAACTAGACAACTGAGAACAGGGAACCTCAATTGAGCAATTTCCTGCTTCTTGTTGGCTCATGGGTACATCTGTGGGGTAACTTTTTCCACTGCTAACTACGCATCTAGCCCACCATGGGAAATGCTACCCTAGGCAGGTGAATCAGAGCTGAATGAGAAATTAACTCAAGCCAGGTGTGGTGGCACAGGCCTTTCGTTTCAGCACTCAGGGAGAAGGATCTCTGTGAGCTCGAGGCCAGCTTGGTCTACAAAGTGGGTCCATGACAGCCAACGCTACTCAGGGAAACCCTGTCTCTAAAGACCAAAAAAAAAAAAAAAACCAAAGAAAAAAAGAAAGAAAGAATAAAGAAAGAAAGAAAGAAAGAAAGAAAGAAAGAAACAGAAAAAAAAAAGGAACTCAAGGCGGGCATGATGGTACTGAGAAATAGTCAGGTGGACCTCTCTGAGTCCCAGGTCACCCAAGATTATGTACCAAGACCCTGTCAACGGAGAAGGAAAGTTCTACTTGCTTTTATTTGGATATTCTTAGTTTCATCATTTGTCAACATAGCCCCATGATGTCTGCATTTCAGTGTCATTTGGTAAGTCATGCCAACAGAATGTTAGTGAGAGTAAGACCGCCAATGAGAACTTTAAGATATTTCTTTACACTTACTGGGCTGAAGGCTGTGCATACACATAAAGCTGCACAGATGCCTAGAGAGGACTGCAGAGGCTATAGTGAAGTACTTCTCATTAAGCACGATGCTGTTTTTCTAGAGGCATATGAAAATCAACAGACATGTAGAAGTTCCAGAACTTTGAAAAACTTTTTTTTTGAGTCACATTATGAATTGGCCAAGAGTCTTTGTCTAATTTCATAATATCATACACTAAACAAGTATGGAATTCAAATGTATTTGAATGGTTAAATTTGGGCCATTTGTGTCCTTGGCACTTATACTGGGAGGAAAATATATTCATATGGTTAGAGGATTATATGTGCTCATATGAGGAACATAATCTCTTGATGATCATAGCTCATCCAATAATCCAAACAAAAACTAGTCAATTTACTTACGTGAGACAGAAGTCAGTGTTTATTATTGTGTGTCGTTAGAATATCGGCTA
The DNA here is from genome assembly GCA_907169655.1 of Acomys percivali. Classification (NCBI taxonomy): domain Eukaryota; kingdom Metazoa; phylum Chordata; class Mammalia; order Rodentia; family Muridae; genus Acomys; species Acomys percivali. Next base: position 81,411,652 of record OU015756.1, read on the forward strand.
TTGCTTGTTCTATAGCAATAAGTTACTAATTAAATAATTTTTGAACATTATTATCAAATGAAACTTAAAATCTATAGCAGTAACAGTGGGCTAGATTCTAGCCAGAAAATTAAATGAGATAGAAAGTGGAAGGCCATGAAGCTGTGAATTACGTGGCAATGGTGTCCCCTGGGATCCTCCAGAAGGAAGAACTTTATGCAATAAAATTCGCAATTAAAATAAAATAAAATTCGCAACTTAAATACTTGTTTTCCATGAAATAAATCAGAATTAGTTTCTAAAAATAGGTTATATAAACTAAATTGCCTTTTTGAAAATACTCACCAATTTTGTTATCATTGTCAAAAAGAGTGCTGTTGCTCACTAAATCTTGGTGGGTTCATCCTATCAAGGTTGGTGGCAATGCTTTGTCATAGTTATTGTCAGTAGACACTGCCTGCGTGGAACATAGTCAATATAATGTAAGCCAATGGACAGAAAGAATGAGAATCTAAGGTATACCATAAGTTTAGAGTCATGCTCTACTGAAGCATAGCCAACTTGCATATACATAACTCAGTGATACATTCTTACTATTCTATGCCACTGAGTGTAATGTCAGGTTTGTAAACTGATAACTTAGAAGCACTCTCAAGTACAAATACTGTAACATGCCAGATATATACATTTATATTATTACACATATATACAATTAAGTACTTACAGCAAGAAGAACCACAAAACAATCATGAATTATATAAATGTTACATTCATAGTGTTTTGGCTATTTGTATTTGGCACCCTTGAAGAAAATATCTTTTCTATCCTGGTGAGTCTAAATATCTGAATGTAAATCAATATCTATCATATCTCACCTCTATCAAATTAAAACATCTATCTAGGCCTAAAAACATCTTAACCCCTAAACAACTAAGCTTAATTGTAAAACTAAACTATCTCATCTTCAACCCCATCAGAGACTTGAGAAGGAATAAAATTAATTATCTGAGTAAACAGGAAGCACAGGTTAGCAGCTTCCAAAATGAAAGATACAGTTTGCTGCTTGAACAGTCACACAAATCTCTCTATAATGATGTTGTTGGAGTATCATCTTCAGCCTTCTGGCTGAATAAATATGACATACATATTTGTGAGTCAGGAAGCATTGAGGATTTGCTTACTCTGTCTTGGGAGACTTTGGCTGGCAACTCTGCCTGCATCCAAGCTTGCCCATTTTTAAGCAGAAGTCTGTCTGGAGAAGAAACAAGGACATTTTGCCCAGTGGCTGGTTTGCCACATTTGAATCCATCTCTCTAAGGAGTTCCTTTGATGCTCATCATTTCTTTGAAGTAGGCTGGGTTTTGCCAGGAGTTAACCTATGTTATTGTCAAATAATCTTTAAAATAGTAAAAACATTTTTAAATACCATATTCTGTACCTCTGTGAGGTTTTTTGAAGACCTTATACAACTATTTTATGTTATCTATCTATAGAATCATGTTTATATGTTAAACCTAGAATGTATATTCTTGTGATAAAAAATAGACCAGTAATTGATATAACCATGATTTGATCAACTAACCATTAATATGTATTACTTAATTATGCTAAGCAGCGTGAAATAGCACTTTCAAAGTATTGGAAATTAGAGTTGAATTGTATGGGTACAATACTTCATATTAGAGTAGAAATATATATAATGGGTGAAGAAGAATCTTAATTTGAATAACATACCAATGTGTCAAAACTAAACTTATTTTTCATCAGTACACAAAATTCTATACCAGTGAATTAAAACTAACCTTGTGAGTAACAATTAAGTCCTTAAGTTGAGGAGTAGACTCACTAATCTACTTTTTGTTCTATCTTCCCTATATATTTCTATATTCCCCCTTCTTTCTTTTCAATCCCTATCTTCAAACCTAAGAAATAAAGATAAAGAAAAAGAGAGACATCCTTGAGTCCAACTTTGAATTCTCTCTGAATAAAACCAATAATGACTTTTAACCAGCTCCCAATGAAAATAAACACATATAGCCCAAGATAGCAACCAAAATGCTACCCAACTCCTATTAAGGGCAATAGGGTGTTCTCTTAAGGTTTCTTCTGGCTGATTTGGGATGAATGATTACTCTGTAGTGTCCTAAATAAAACCGGGGAAAATGGTTAAGCAAGCCAGGGATAGCATTTGTGGTCCAGTTTTTAAATGTTGAGAAGTTCTGGGCTTAATCAAAGTCCTGAGTGGGACAGTCAGAATTGGTGGAGCAATTGGGATCTGAAACTTTCTCTGAAGCTGTTGTGTTCTCATCCAGAACTACAGCTTAAGCACTTGGAGCTGGAACATGGAGGATGCAGGATGTCAGCATCCAGCATGCTGAGAGGAATGAATCCTGTCAGGTCTGATCCAGTGTCAGTGTCTGGTTCCTTTGTTCCGAAAAATGTATGATTTCTCACAGGCATTATACAGTCCTAAAATTATAAGTGTTGAAGACTTGAACTCTTTCCGTTAAGATTTAATTAGTCTGCTTTAATTTGTTATAATTCAGCTTTAGGACAAATCTTGTACCAAGTAAGAACTTCCTAACTAATTTAAAAATTATTCAGTTTTCCTCTTAATTATTATACACAGTGATAGGCATTTTCATAGGAATTTTGTATTTCAGTATCTGCTGCTGTTTAAGTCATATGTCTGTGTGTTGAAGTAAGGATAAATAAAATTCACATAGATTAAAAGAAATAATGTATTGGAATAAATTTAACCAAAAACACAAAAAGTGTGTGCATGAAGAATTTACAACCCTGATGGAATTGATGACAACAGAAGATGCAAAGATATCATTTTATTAAGTACCAGAACAAATTTTTTAAAATACACCTCTCAATCTCGAGCCATCATGTATCTTGTACAAACGGAAGGGCAGGAATACCCTTTAAAGTTCATATGTTACAACAGGCAAAAGAGAGAATGTCATGACAGCCTTGTAGATTTTACAATCTGGCAGAAGGACTGTTAGAATTAATGCTGTGAAACCATCCTACCAAAAGCAATCTACAGATACAACTCAATCCCATCAAGCTTCCTGTGTAATTCTTCAAAAAAAAAAAAAAGTTTAAATTTTATATGGAAACACAAAATGACCCTGGAGATTCAAAGTAACCCCTACAAAAACAAGTAAGTAAACAAATAAACAGGCAAATAAAAACACCTACTACAGGTATTGACATAGCAGATTTAAAGTTATATTGGCAAACCTCCCACAATTGAAACACACAGCTAAGTGGAGGTTTTCCCATACATTAGCTTTGAAATCTGTCCTTGAGTTACACCAACATCATCCTGTTCACAGCATCTCTTCACCAGATGACTGAATGTCATGTGGCTGCTACAGTGGACTTAATCTTTTTTTTATTTTTTTATTTTTTTTTATTTTTTATTTTTTTTTTTAATTTTTTTTTAATTAATTTATTCTTGTTACATCTCTATGGTTATCCCATCCCTTGTAACCTCCCATTCTCCCCTCCCTCCCATTTTCCCCTTATTCCCCTCCCCTATGACTGTTCCTCAGAGGGATTACCTCCCCCTGTATATGCTCATAGGTTATCAAGTCTCTTCTCAGTGACCTGCTGTCCTTCTTCTGAGTGCCACTAGGTGTCCCCTGCCAGGGGACATAGTCAAATGTGAGGCACCAGAGTACTTGAGAAAGTCAAATCCCTCTCTCCACTCAGGTGTGGAGACTGTCCTGTCCATGGGCTAGATCAGGGTAGGGGTTTAAATTTGACCGCCAGTATTGTCCTTGGCTAGGGCCTTAGTTTGAGCGGGACCCCATGACCCAAATCTGCCTATCATAATGTTCTACTTGTAGGATTCTAGGACCTACTGGATCCTTCTACATTGCTATTCTCCCATTGTTCTCTCATCTAGAGTCCCAATAGGATGTCCTCCCCTCTGTCCCAGTTTCCTGGTAAGGGAAGGCTTTCTTATATCTGCCCAGTGGACTTAATCTTATGAGTCCCTTCATCATACAACTTGAGTCAAGGCTCCAGGAGAACTTTCTCCATGGCACTACAGAACATTTTCATCAACCTTCTTTATGGCCTGTCTATTTTTCCTGCCACACGTTACAGTTTCTTTGATGGGAAAATTCAGGTCTAGAGTCTGAATTCAAATTCTCCAGTTTGCAGGGGAACCTGTACTAATGCAGTAGCTATATGGCACTTTCTTTCCTCAGAATTACATTTTGAAACACTTTGAAATGTATTTGGAAAATATTTTCCTCTTTTTGTAAAAGGATAATACTCAGTTGGAGTCTAGACTGTAGTAATGGGATGTTTTTAAATGCCCAAGCATGGTGAAATGCCACAGGCACTTTTAAATTAATGTTGTTATTGAATCATTTCTATATATCATTATCGTTATGTCAATAATGTCATTACTCCCTTGTACATGGTATCTACAATTATTTCAAGTAACATCTGGTATATGCACTTACAGAATATTTGGTTTCTTGTGTCTTTTTTTCCTTTTTATTGAAAATAGATTTTTTTTCTCACATATTATGTCACAGTTTCTCTTCCCTCTCTCGCTCTCAGTTCTTTCCCACATCCTCTTCCACCCAAGGTCACCGGATTTCTCATGAGAGAACAAACAGGGGTATAAATTATAGATAAAATAATATGAGATAACATAAGATATTATAAAAACAACACTTCAGAGTTGGACAAGACAAACAGAAGATCCCCAAGGGCAGGCATGAAAATCAGAAATGTACTCATTCACACACATGAGAATCCCACAAAAACACTAAACTGGAAGCCAGTGTGTGTGTGTGTGTGTGTGTGTGTGTGTGTGTGTGTGTGTGTGTGTGTGTGT
>OU015756.1:81423200-81449145 GCA_907169655.1 Acomys percivali
AGAGAGAGAGAGAGAGAGAGAGAGAGAGAGAGAGAGAGAGAGAGAGATTATGACAGCCACCACTGATGATGATATAACATTGTGAAGAAGCTTCCTAGATAATATCACCATCCTAATTGCTTATTGTGATGCTTGGGATCAATACCAGAGCTTCTGCCACACAAATGATCTGCTCTGCTCCTATGTCATTCCTGTGTCCTAGCCACAGATATTACATGCACATCCTCTTGGTCCCTCCATGGTATCACTTGTTCTGTGATGCACAGTTTAGCACAGATACCAAAGAGAAAATAAGAAAGAAAGTGGCCAGGTGCAATTCTAGGCCGGGACAAGGAAGGAAATTGCCAACGTATTCCATATTTTACAGAATCTCTTCCTGCTTGCCTTCTTATGAGATCCTGGACACTGAAGATAAGTGGTTCTAGATGTATAGTAACCCAGAGAAAAAATGTCATAACAGAAGTGCACCAAGGTGGAAATCTTTCTGCTCCCCCAGATTTTTTTTTCCTTTTTACCCATGTGCTACTAGGTCTATGCTGGGCCAAGTCTTGAATTTGAAATTAAGAGCCCAATACCCTGCATCTCTATACGTGGGTGTCCAGTGGACTTAGTTGTACTAAGGTAAAAATCAGAGATTACCCTTTGCTAAGGGTGCCAGAGGTGGTGCATTTCCTAATTGTTAAACAGAAGCCTGTTGAGCAGACAAGACCACAACCTGGTCCTGAAGTCACACACATGGGTAGCCTAGTGGGAGGAAAGCAGAGTTCCTTTTTTATGACTTTTTAGTTGAGTTTTTTTTTATTGGTAACCTGTGTAACATGCTGTGTTTGACAAATATTACACACATTTGCATTTGTACATATGTGATTCCTACTTAAATGACCATCCAAGCCGGAGGGTAAACAAGTGTTACTTGCTGACAAGCTATGTAAATATGCACACACACACACACACACACACACACACACACACACACACACGTGATATACCTACAGGTTTAAAGGACTACAGCCAGTCACAGCTTATCAGAAATTTCTTGCCATCCTGACACTGCCCAGATTTCAGTGGCCAAATGTCTGATGAGGTTAAGATCAGAGTAGATGTGGGTGGAGAAGTTACACAGGCTAAAGTACAAATCTCATCTCACCCAAACAGGTACTTAATTTAAATACTGATTTTTATCTACTGAGTCTCAATGTCCTCTTCTATAAACATGGGATGGAAACATCTTCCTGGAAATATGAAAATGAAGGTAGAGTCCCATGTCTAGGTATGTGCTTACAAATCTTACCACTGCACTCATTACAAGTTTTAATGTTGCATATTTATATTTTTTCACAGTTGGCTGCTGCAAAAGCCATGGAGAGACACATAATGTGTCTCTCAATTGTTGCAGCCACTACCATCCACCTAAGGAACAAAAGTCTCTATTCTAAACATCCTGTTCTGTCTTAGCAGTCCTCTCAATAAGTTGGCCGATGCCTTTTAAAATACGATGAGGCTCACAAGCACTTCTTCTAGAAGCGCCAATTAGACAAAGGTTACAACCATGAGAAAAGATGGCAGAGCTGTTCATGGCGTTCTGTGTCATTCACGTAGAGTTCTGAGTGAAAGAGAGAAACTTCTGGCCCCAGAAATTCTTCTAATGCAAATGTGTGGAATATAGGAAAGTTGTTCCCTGAGATTAGAGATTGTGCCTGGAGTTGAAAAGTGTCTGTGTTTGGCCTTTTGGGACCCTGGATCTTCTCCCTGAGAAATGTACCTGTAATATTACTTGGGCTTCAGGGGAGATGGCCCCATCAGCTGCATTGGAAATGACTTGGTGGCTTCTAGGGGCCTCAGAGTTACAGTAGTTTAAATGATATTCTGTGAAAATATTACAATACTGAATTATTGTTTTTGAAGTGTTATCTGATAGTGTTTCTGGCCACCCATGGCAACCGATGGATATGCAGAGCTGTACTTCGGCTATAGGATATCAAATGATGTTCTGAACAATTTTCCTGAGTCAGTTTTGTGTTTAGCTGGAGTCCCTTGAGTTCCATTGGCAAGAGGAGCCCAGGGTCAGAGAGAAGACTGTATTCCTGGGACGTGCTCACCTGTGAGTACCAGCATTAGAGTTAGCATCAGGATATTGTGAGGGATATGAGGCCAGGATTCCAGGTCAAGCAGGGTCAGAGCTAAGGAGCCTGTTCTACCCAGTGTCTGTGCTGGTGAGATCCCAGATTTTGATCTGCAGAGAAAAGAGCTACTGTGGCTTATTCTAAATAAAGAACATATCGGTGGCATGGAGAAATAGGAACTTGTTATTTTGAAATAGAAACAGTGTCGCAGGAAGCTGCACAGCAGGAGTTATATATCATGCATTTTCAGAGGGACTCAGGTATGCCCAGAAAAAAAATCCTTTCTCCTTCCGTGGACTCTACACTGGATCCACTTTATTTCAGGTCATAATGTCTAAGTACTTCACCAACTGGAATCCAACACTAAAGGTTGTTTCCAAACACCTAAGTCTAAGATCCTTCACATTGATTAAATCCTATTCTTCCCAGTCTTACCTAAGAATTCTCACTTAAGCGCATATGGTGTTTATGAGAGCAGCCCAGTGCTGGAGTAATCCAGCTGTCCTTTTGGAGGGACCCTTGGAAATTCTTCATTGATATCCTGATAAACGTGGTCTGTTAGACTACACAAATCCAGTAGACTCTGTAATGGTTAGTATTAATTGCCAATGACATAGAGGAAGCCAGCCTCCAGACACCTGTGAGAGATTGTTTGGATTTAGACTGTCTGTGAGGGATTGTCTTTAGTTAATTGATTTGTGAAAACTCATTTTATTTATGAGCAGAATAATTTCCTCAGCAGGGGATCTTGGACTCTAAAATGGGGTGGGCCAGTTGAATACTAGCATGACTGAAGTAATTAATTTCCCCTTGATCCTGTCTATGGATATGTGACTCTTCTGATTGAAGGCCTTGCCACCTACAATTCACTTCAGTAATAAACTTTAAGTTGGACATGTGAGACTAATAAACCCTTGCTCTTTTAAGTTGAATTTGGCAGAGCATTTTTATCATAGCTCCCTGATTTCTTCCAGAGAGCAAGTGGATAGACTTTAATAAGCATGTGGTTGATGGAGCACAAGGGGGTATATCACTATACTGAAAAGGGGTTCATGTAGACTCTTTCCCAAGACAGGCAGAATAGGTGGGCACAATGATGTCAGAGTCATTCAGGATGGAAAGGAGATATTCTATTTCCAAGTATGCGTACCCAGGAACTAGGGAAAGAGAAGAATAAGTGCCCTCACTGACTACAGACAAGAGCCTAGGAGAAAGGAAAAGAGAGCCAAATTCTTAAGACCAGTTTTCTCCCCTCTAATCCAGGTCTAAGGATTGTTTGCTTTGGTGTTTTAATTTTTGTGGTAGTTAATCTTGGCTGTGAACTTGAAATGTGAGCATAGGAACCTCAATTGAGCAATTTCCTGCTTCATGATGGCCCATGGGTGTATCTGTTGTGCGTTTTCTCCATTGTTATATAGGGAGAGTCTATACCCATGGGGCACTGTTATGTAGCAATAGGTTAGTAATAAAATAATTGGTGTACATTACTGGCTATTGTTAATTGAAAACTTTAAATCTATCATAGTAACAGTGGTCCTCAATTTTAGCAAATTATATCTCGTAGGCAATTGGACCGTTACCAAGATGTGAAGTCAGATGCAAACCTGTTTCCTGTGATCCTCCAGGAGGTAGACATTTACCCTGGGGAACTTTCAATTTAAGTATTTTTTTCATGAAACAAGAATTATCTTTTAAAAAATGTTATATAATATGATAAAGTATCTTGCTTTGGGGGCAAATACACAATACTTTTTTGTTAACATTGTAGAAAAGTTCTCTTGCCTGCCAAACCTTGATGGACTCATCCATGTAACATGCTTTGTCAAAATGATTGACAGCAGATGCTATATGAGAGGAAGGATTATGAATATCAGCAGCTAAGAGAGCTTGCACCAAGACAAGTCTAGAAAAAGTAGAAATTTAGGTGATGTCAGCTGCAAGGGAATCTTACTCAATGCTAGATTGTTTAGCCATGAGAACCAGTTCCCTGGGTATTTCTGTTTAGCCTTTAGGGTTATTGCTTCTAGAATAGTGTAAATGACAAATGTACTGTATGTGGTCTGAGGCTTCTCAAAATTAATTTTAACTTACTATCATTTCCTTATCCTATACTTGATTGTACCCTTAAGTTCTCAGAATGTATCTATAAGTATTCCTTGTTTTACAAATATAAATTTAAGGTGGTAAGTTTTTATGGGAAGTGTTTTCTGAAGACTGGGGGATATTAATCTGTAGGAGACTCATTTACAGCAAACATCTCAAGGGATAGCTGGTGAAGCAAAATAATAATATATAATTTACATTGTGGCTTCATGTTAAGCAGATATAGGAGAAAGAGAAAACTGCCCAAAGATAGAGCCAGCAACTTAAGCAAGTAATTATTCCTCCACATCAAGAAGTGCACAATCCAAGGCAGATGAGTATTTCTGTGGAGGTACTGTAGATATATAAGCTCTCTTTTAATCCTGATACGAAGCACACCTGTGTTTCTTTTCACTTATACTTTGGATATCCGTAATGCAGATGTGTACAACAGGAAGCTCTGACCTTGAGTCTACCGTGAATATCTGCTATGGAATGAAGCTCTGCAGTGACTTTTGCAAAACACCATGTTGAAAACACAAAGGAAGGGAGAGTTAAGGTGATGTATCAGTGAAGTGGTATTTTCAAATGAGTGGAATGGTGCTCTGAAGACATACATAATAAAAAACTGCCTTAGGAAATAATGTGTCATGATTATATGTATCTGTCCCCTTAACTTCAATAGTGGTGTTTAACAGAAGAGTTGCTTGTAGTTGAAAACAAAAGGAAATATAATTTAATTGGGAACACCAAGCAGATGACTCAAGGATCACAAGAGAAACTGAAACAATAGATGTGTGATGTAAATATTTTTTTCTTAATAAAAGATACTTAGCTTTGTAAACACTTGTATTTCCTGAACCCTGACCTTTCCCTTTGTGCAATTAGTCAACTGCGTTAGTTTTGAAGCTGAACTCCCACCAATGAGATGAGATGCTCTCACCACCTATATAAGAGCTAAAAATATGACAGCTATGTCTAGTTCTGTGTGTTGCCAGCCAGATTGGGGTTTGGTGTACTTTCTTTTGGAAAATAGTTATCCTGTTGAGATGTGTTTTCTACTTTCTTTGTGTGGTTCTATGTGCCATATGGGAGTTACTATTTTTTTTAATTTTTAACATTTGCACAAAGAAAAGGTGAGATTTCCTCAATAAATCAATGTGAGGTTTTTGAGGCTCTAAAGTCTAGTCAGTGTGTTCTGGCTGAAGATCCAGAAAGATTTCTAAAGCCATTTGCTACATTTCTCTCCTATGTAGGGGGGTGGAGTAGGAAATCTTTGTTTGTTCCTTTGAGAAAATTGATCCAATGGGAGGATGGGGCCCACACATGCTAGAGAGAGAAACTGATTTACTCAAAGTCCATCCACCTATTTAAGCTACACACACACACACCACACACACACACACACACACACACACACACACACATACACACACTCCACAAAGTAATACCCCTAACAAACAAACAAACAAACAAACAAACAAATGACAACAACAAAACTCTCTTTGTAAAATCATCCAGATTATTGTTTTCCAAAACATGTGAGATCTATGACCTAAATGGACTTAGAAAAAATTAACGGTAACAAACCAGACATGATGCCACTCACCTGTAGTCCCAGACTTCAGGAGTTGATCCAAGAGAATCTCCTTAGCCCCGAACTTCAGTGACACTCTGGGCTGTACAGGAAGACATAGTCTCAGAGATAGGGACGAAGAGAAAGAGGGGGATGGGCATGAGGAGAAGGAGGAGGAGGGGAGGACAACAAAGAGCAAGTTGATGCAGAGAAGCTGGGGGGAAAGATTCATGTTTGACTATACTCAAATTCAATAGCTGCTACCTGTGAGCCAAAAAAGCACCATGTTAAACCAATTGCTCTCTGAATATGACTAGTGTAATGTTGTCTACCTATCAATTAGACATATTTTGTACTTGTTATTATTACTAGATTAATTCCAGCTTAGCCAAATGAGGACATAGTAATGTACATATTTGAAGGCATACTGGGAGCTTAAAAACAGACTCAATGCAAAATGAAAGACTGGTTATTACCAGGGAAGCAAGGTATTCAAAGTCCAGGCATTTACTTCCCCTTCTGATCCCCCAGATTCTATGTCTCAGTCTCACCCCATCTCTGCAACAGAACACTTAACGCAGCCTCCTTTCTCCCATGCCCTCCACCCCCTGTGGATCCCACAGACCTTCCACCTTAAGCTCCTTATGGCCAGTACTTGCTTTGTCCCAGCTCTCCGGGAACATATAGGCCGTTCTGACCAGGTAAAATGGTAGGCTAACACCAGATCACCCTCATCTCCTCCAAATTTAATCCTCCAAATTTAATCCTCACGTCTTCAGCAAGCTTTCTTCTGTGACTTTACCTCACTTCCTATCCCCATAATCAGGGGACTAGCTGAGCAGACCCCAGAGGAATCCCTTACATTCCTCCCTCACTTGATGTGCCTCCTCCACCCCAGACCCTTCCTGCTTTGTATAACCCAGAACTCAACACACAGAGACAGGCTTTTACCTGGAAGTCCTAGTGTTGTCTCCTATCAGGACCCCAGAAGGGTTTTCTATACGCCACACACAGCCACCACTCTCTCATAAGAACCAGATATTAAACAAAAAAAAAAAAAAAAAAAAAAACCAAGGAGCAAAACAAACATAAGACCAGATGTCAGCACCTAGAACTACAGTGGCCCCAACCTCAGATGTGCAGATGCCAGGTTAAAACACAACCAATCATATCTTGGACAACACGTCTCCACTAGAGCCCAACAACCCTACTACCCGTGCTTGAACATTACAGCATAGCTGAAGCCAGGTAAAAGACCACAAAACAACCCGTATCATTACAATAGATGTCCTTAGTGGGTAAACAAACTTTAAATCTTTTAGAGAAATATATGTAAACACAAAACAAAAATTGAGAGGAAATGAATAAATCCATTCAAGACTTCAATGAAAAAAGCCAAATTGAAGGAAATCCGGAAATCGCAGATTTAGGAGCTAAACCATGAACCACAGAGGAGCGCTTCACCAACAGAATACACGCTATGGAAAAGAGAACATCGCATACCGAAGACACAATAAACTAAGTGTACAGGTTTTAGAAAGCAACGGTAAATATAAAATACTCCTGACTGCAAAAAATCCAGAAAAAACAATATAAAAAGACACCAAAAATCTGTAAAAAACAATATAAAAAGACAAAAATCTGCTGGGTTGGGTTCTGCTCCTTGTTTTATGACTTTACTAGAAGATCTTCAACTGTTTTTCACTCTTACTACTGTAATCACATCTAAACGTTTTATAATTTGTATTTACTTCTGTATCACTGAAGTCAAGGGGGGAAAGTACCCTGCTATATTCACTGTTACATACACAGAACCTGCCTATAGGTACTTGAACTTTGGAGACAGTCAGTGTTTGATAAATAAATAAATGGAGAATAAATATAATTTATTGGTTTAAATTGAAAAAGAACTCTACAGTTAGTAAATGGGACCTCATGAAATTGAAAATCTTCTGTAAGACAAAAGACACAGTCAATAGGATAAAATGGCAGCCTCCAGAATGGGGAAAGATTTTTGTCAACTCTACATCTGTCATATTTTCAAAACATATAAATAACTGAAGAAAATGGACATTCTTTTACTCATATATATAAAATTTAAAATAATTTATTCAGATTACACCCCAATTGTTAACCCTTCACTTATATCTTCCTGTTCCTACCCTCCCTCCCTCTTCCACCTGTTCTCCTCCTAGACCTCTGACAGAAGGGGACCTCCTCCCACACCATATGACCACAGCCTATAGGGTCTCATCTGGATAATCTGCTTTGCTTTCTTCTGAGTGCGTGCTGGGACTCACCATCAGGGGGGAAGTGATCAAATCAAAGGCACCAGAATTCACATCAGAGTCAGGCTCTGCTACTTCTACAACCATGGAGAATGAGTTGTCCATTGGCTATATCTGAACAGGAGGGTCTAAGTTTACTGCATGCATTGTCCTTGGTTAGAGCAACAGTTTGTGTAGGCCTCCTTGGGTCCAGATTAGCCTGATTTGATGGTCTACTCCTGGGGCTCCTGAACCCTTAGGGTCCTTCCATCCCCCCATTCTTCCATATCAGTCTCCATGCTCAATCCAGAGTCCAGCATGTAGACCAAGCATGTGTCCCGATCCTCTGCTAGGTAGAGTCTCTCAGAGGACATCTATGTTGGGCTAATATCTAGTTATAAGTGAATATATACCTTGTGAGTCTCTCTGGGTCTCGGTTACTTCACTCAGGATGATTGCCTCTATTTCCATCTATTTGTCTGCAAATTTCAAGATTTCAATTGTTTTTAAAGGATGAGAAGTCTTCCAGTGTGTAACTGTACCAGAGTTTGTTTATCCATTCTTCGGTTGAGGGACATCTAGGTTGTTTCCAGATTCTGGCTATTACAAATAAATCTTTTATGAATATAGTTTATCAAACGTCCTTGTTGTATGGTGGAGCATCTTTTGGGTATAAGCCCAGGAGTGGTATAGCTGGATATTAATGTAGTTCTCTTCCCAATTTCCTGAGAAAATGCCAGATTGCAAAGTGGTTGTACAAGTTTGCACTCCCACTGGCAATGGAAGAGTGTTTGCCTTTCTCCACATCCTCACCAACATGTGCTATCACCTGAATTTTTTATATTAGCCATTCTGATAGGTGTAAGATTTCCATCTCAGAGTTGTTTTGATTTGGATTCCCCTGATAACTAAGGACATTGAGCATTTCTTTAGCTGTTTCTCAGCCATTTGATATTCTGTTGTTGGGAATTGTCTGTTTAGCTCTGTACCCCTTATTTAATTGGATTATTTGGTTTCATGGTGGTTAATTTCTTGAGTTCTTTATATATTTTGGATATTAGCCCATTGTCAGATGTGGGGCTGGTGAAGATCTTTTCCCAGTCTGTAGATGGTCATTTTGTTCTGTTTACAGTTTTCTTTGCCTTACAGAAGCTTTTCAGTTTCATGAAGTCTCATTTGTTAATGGCTGATCTTAGAGCCTGAGCTGTTGGTGTTTTGTTCAGGATGTTGTCTCCTGTGCCAATGAGTTCAAGGTTCTTCTCCATTTTTTCTTCTAACATATTTAGTGTATCTGCTTTTATATTTACGTCTTTAATTCACTTGGACTTTAGTTTTGTGTCTCCATTTTTTCTTCTAACAGTACCATGCCAGTACTATGCCAGTAACATACTGTTTTTATTACTGTAGCTGTATAGTACAACTTGAGATCAGGGGTGAATAGTCCTCCAGAAGATCTTTTATTGTACAGGATTATATTTTTTAGCTACTCTAGGTTTTTCCTTTTCCCATAACAAGTTGAGAATTGATCTTTCAAGGTCTGTAAAGAATTGTATAGGTATTTTAATAGGATTGCATTGAATCTGTAGTAAAAATGGGTATTTTTATTATGTTTATCCTCCTGATCCACTAGCATGGGAGATCTGATATCTTCTTCAATTTCTGTCTTCAGAGACTTGAAGTTGATAGCCAACATCAAGTTAAATGGAGAGAAACTCAAAGAAATTCCACTAAAATTAAGGGGTAGACAAGGCTGCCCACTCTCCACCTCTTCAATACAGTACTTGAATGCTAGCTAGAGCAGTAAGATGACAAAACTAGGTAAAGGGGAGCCACTTTGGAAAGGAAGAAGTCAAAGTATCGTTATTCACAGATATGATAGTATATATAAGTGACCCAAAAATTCCACCAGAGAACTCTTACAGCTGATAAACCTCTTTAGTAAAGTGGCCTGATACAAGATTAATTTTAAAAATCAGTAGCTGTCCTTGTATACAAATGGCAAATGGGCTGAGAAATAAATTAGGGAAAGAACACACTTCACAATAGCCACAAATAGTATAAAGTATCTTGGTGTAACTCTAACCAAGAAAGTGAAAGACATGTATAAAAAAAAAAAAAAAAGACCTTCAAGTTTCTAAAGATAGAATTTGAAGATATCAGAAGATGAAAAGATCTCTCATGTTCCTGGGTTGAGAAGATAAACATAATATAATTAGTCATCTTACCAAAAGCAATCTGCAGATTCAATGCAATCACTACTAAAATACCTACATAATTCTTTGCAGACCTTAAAAGATCAATTCTCAATTGCATATGGAAAAAAGAAAAACCCAGAAGAGCTAAAACAATCCTGTACAGTAAAAGATCTGGAGGAATCTCCATCCCTGATCTCAAGCTGCAGTATAGGGCAAGAAAAATATAAAGGCCATGGTACTGGCATAAAAATAGGCTCATTGATCAATGGAATCAAATTGAAGAACCATAAATAAACCAACACACCTATGGACACTTAAGTTTTGACAAAGAAGCCAAATCCATACAGTGGATTATTATGTTGATCCTCCTGATCCACTACCATGGGATAGCATCTCCAACACGTGGTGCTAGTGTAACTGGATGTATACATGTAGAAAAATACAAATAGACCCATATTTATCACCCTGCACAAATGGATTAAAGTCGTGAACATAAACCGACACACTAAATCTGTTAGAAGAAAAAGTGGGGAAAAGCCTTGAACTTATTTGCACAGGAGACAACTTCCTGAACAGCACACCAAGAGCAAAGGATCTAAGATCTAAGATCAACAATTAATAAATGGGACCTCATAAAACTGAAAAGCTTTTATAAGGCAAAGACATTGTCAACAGCACAAAATGATAGCCTACAGACTGGGAGAAGATCTTCATTAACCCTACATCTGACAAAGGGCTAATATCCAAAACATATGAAGAACTCGAATTAAACACCACCAAACCAAATAATCAAGTTTAAAAAATGGGATACAGAGCTAAACAGAAAATTCTCAACAGAGGAACTTCCAATGGCTGAGAAACACCTAAAGAAATGTTCAATGTCCTTAGTTGTTGGTGAAATGCAAATTAAAAGGTCTGAGATTCTACCTTACACCTAATAGAATATCTAAGATCAAAAATTCAATTGACAGCACATGCTGGTGAGGATGTGGAGAAAGGGGGACACTCCTACCTTTCTGGAGGTTGTACAAACTTGTACAACCACTTCAGAAACCAATCTTGTGCTTTCTCAGAAAATTGGGAATAGTTCTACCTTAAGGCCCAGCTATACCAGTCCTGGGAGTACTCCTGAAAGATATTCCACCATACAACAAAGACATTTGCTCAACTATTTTTCATGTCAGCTTTATTCATAATAATCAGAATCTGGAAACAACCTAGATGTCCCTCAACTGAAGAATGGGTAAAGAAACTATAATACAATGGAGTACTTCTCAGCTATTAAAAACAAGGAAATCTTGAAATTAGCAGGCACATTTTTGGCTCTAGAGAAGAACATTCTGAGTGAGCTAACCAAGATCCAGAAAGACCTAGACTCCATGTTTAGACATAAGGAATGGACAGCTCATTCTCCAACATTGTGCGGGTAGCAGGACTGCCTCCGACTTGAACTCTGTTGCCTGAGATCTGGTCACTTTCCCTTGGCGTGGAGGCCCGGCGGGCAAACAGAGGAAGGGATGCAGGTTATCCAGGTGAGACCTGATAGGCTGTGGTCATAAGGTGGTGGAGAAGGGCCTCCCTATCAGTGGTGTAAGGGAGGGAAATTGGGTAGAAGAGGGAGGGAGGGTGGGAATGGGATGATACAAGAGAGGGGATAACAATAGGGATGTAACATGAATAATTTACTATAAATAAATACAGTTTTAAAAGGTTCCAGCTAACTTTAAAAATAATGGTCTCTTAATAATCTAGTAAATCAACTGTAGGGTACAAGCCATTAAAACTCATTGGTCACTAGAGAACGTATTAAACATTTGCATATGTGTTCTCTACCCATAATTTTCTCCTTCCCTTCCATGAATACAAGAGGAAGTCGAAGACAGCAATTTACAGAAGTTCAGCTTTGACAGAGTTATGTTAAAAAGAGGAAAGTTTGAAAATTTGCTTACTATAAGCTTTTAAAGAAGTTTCAAGAGTTCGAAGAGAGCAAGCGGGTAGGGAACAGTACTGGGTGAAACTGAACCCGAAACTAGAATGCTATGTCAATAGAATGCAAATTAGTTTAAGTAACAGTAAAGAAATATTTTTTAAAGTCCTGTCTCTCTGCATGTACATTGATGCAAACTAACACTCACATGAATATATATGTACACATATACATGTGTGTGTGTGTTAGTATGTGTAAAAATGTCCTTCAATGCTATTACATAAGATCATTTTTAAAGACATGAAATTTTAACATTGGAAATCTTGGTAAAGTATATGCAATGAGAGAAAGTCAACACATTATTTAGAGTTTACTACAGTCATTTAACGGCTATTCTCTGGTTTATAATTGATTATAAGAAAATCTCCTTTGAAATAAGAAAATCACACATGTGGCTGTGGCTGTGTCTTGTGAAGTCATTCTTGACCTGGTCTGGCCCACATTGTGATCTGAAACCCAGTGCTGTCTTTGATTCCCACGTTTCTAGATCCTCCTCTGGATGAAGGAAGTATTTTACCACAGCTTTATATTTTGGTTCCACTCAGAAACTTTCTTTACTTGAGAAGATGGAAACATCCAAGTTCAGTTTCCTCTCATGTTCTTTCACTAGAAATGGAATTCTCAAGTCTAGCTTCCTGTAAACACCATCCTTTTATCTTTTGATCAGGAAACACAGCATCCATAAGTCAATGAATTGTGTTTACCCACATGTCAAGTACAAATTCTCAAGGGCAATGTTTTCTCACAGTAAGGAACATATTCTTTTGGTCTGCATGTGGTTTGTGCAATAATGTGCATGTACTGGAAGATTGGTCCCAGTGTGCTTCAGGCCAGCTGGTGGACTTTGACAGAGATGATGTCTAGTATGCACTCTGTAGGCCATGGTGGACTTTGACAGAGATGATGTCTAGTTTGCACTCTGTAGGCCATGATAATCCCACAACTCATGAGAGGATTTTTTTAAAAGGTGGTAAATCATATATTTTTATTATATTTTTATTATTATATTTCCTTTTTACAATATACATTTATATTATTACACATAAATAAAATAAGCTACATACAACAGTAAGAACCACGAAACAATCACGAATTATACAAATGTTACATTCATAGTGATTCGGCTATTTCTATTTGGCAAACTTGAAGTAAACATCTTTCCTATCTTGCTGAGTCTAAAATTCTGAATGATAATCAATATCTATCAAAACTCATATCTATTAACTTAAGCCATCTATCTAGATCTAAAAACATCTTAACCTTTAACTAACTAAGCTTAATTGTAAGACTAAACTATCTGGCCTTCAACCCCATCAGAGACTTGAGAAGGAATAAAACTTAATTACCTGAGTGAACTGAAAGTGCAGGTTAGCAGCTTCCGAAATGAAAAAAATGACAGACACAGTTTACTGCCTGAACAGTCACCCAACACTCTCTATAACATTGGAGCATCATCTTCAGCCTTCTGTCCCAATATAACTGACAGACGTATTTGTGGAGCAGGAACTATTGAGGACTTGCTTATGCTGAGTTGAGCAAATCATGGTCACGTCAATTACTACTAGTCTATTTTCAATCACAAGAATATATATCCTAGGTCTGACAGATAGCTATGATTCCATAGATATACAAGGTTAAATAGTTAGATTAGGTCTTCAAAGGCCTCAGAGAACTACAGAACACGGCTTTTAAAGATGTTTTTTATTATTCTGAAGATTCTTTGACAAGAGGGTAAGCGTAAGAGGATCCTGGCTTCTCCTGCACAGTGGTTTCGCTTTCGCTGTATATTAGTCCTCATGGTATTTGAATTTTGTAAACCAGCTTGTGTGATCCTTCTTCCATTCCTGTTTGCTTTCTTGTACAAAGGTCCTTCCTGAGCAGGCCGCTTCCCTTTCATGCTTCTTGGAGCTGTCAGGAGATTATTCCTTTGGGTATTTTATTCTAGACAGGCAAAACAAACTAAGACAGTACGTAGTCTGGAGGATTAATGGAACATTATCGTGGGCTGTAATATAAGAGCTTACAGTTTACTGGAGTTCATAAAATTGCTAATTGCTCACAAATACACCGCTTATTATTTGTTGTGGATATCTGTAACCTGACTTGTTTAATATCAAAGACCTAATGTTAAAACTTTAACCATTCTTATTGGACTCACCAACAGTTCCTCATATTCCTTCAGCCGAATGAGCTTTCTCCTATTCATCTTTCTCTTCCTGCCCCTTCCTCCTCCTCTTCCTTCTTTCAATGCCTCTTCCCCCTGCTCCTCTTTCTCAATTTTAAAGTAAAGGAACACATGAGCCACGTGATAGCATTTGTCCCTTCTTCTTGCTCTGACAGCTGCTTTGTGCCTAAAGCATATGTGATTCTTAGGGAGCTTGAAGGGCATAAGCTACCGAGGGGCTGTTGTCTTGAGTGTACACAAAAGATGCGAGAAGAATGACTACATATAGTTATTAAAAAATATCCAGATTCCCTACAATTTAACTGTAAAAAGTTCTAACCAATTCAATGAAATATGGTTATGTCAAGTGATTAGAGTACTAATGACTTTAAAACCACACTGTACATTTCCCCATCTTTCCACATAATGAAATATTTCAAAACAAGTTTTAAACTCAAAAAGGAATTATTAATTTGTTTTTCTACATAGAATTTACCATTTTTTTCTCTAAGTCTAGTTTTACATACTGACATACAAATGGGGAAAACTTGCCTTTAGCAAGGATAGCTTTTATAAATTGGCTGTTTCCTGCCCAACATTATGTGGTGTGGATTAGCTAGGATTTGATGGTTCAACTAATTAGCAGGCAGATGATTATCTGTCAGCCTCCCATTTTTATTTCTTTTAACCCTGAGGTTTCCTGTCTTCCATACTTCTCTCTGTCTTGCATTGCTCCTTTTATCAGTGCAATGCAACACTTAAAAAAATAATTTCCTTACTTAACAGTGTAATTGAGACACTTACATTCAGAATTCTGTGAATTTACTCCCTCAGGGATGTCAAACAACAAAATTAGAAACAGAAATATTTTCCAAATTTTCTGTTTCAAATCATTTTTCCCAGTTTTTCCATAAAAATATCCTTATATGAAGCATATGTCTCTATATTGTAGCTGCACTTTTTTGACCCAAGTCAAAACATAAAATCACCAAAGTTACCATTTCATTACTGACCAAGATTTTTGCACTCACATGTATAGGATGATAGACGTGTTTATACGCTATCACCCAACTACGTTACACACAGCACACGAGTGTTTGAAAATTAAGGTAGAGCTAAATATTATAGTTTGGTAAGTGATAAGTATTTTAAACTTTTGAATCATGGGAAGTGCTTACTTTTGAGCACAGAATATCAGAAATATATTTGTGGCATTCTCCACTCTGAGAAGAGACATTGGATGGTATGTAAATGAGAGAATCAAATCACAACATTCTTTCTAATTCTGAAAGTTTGAACAGATAGAGTGAAAGAATGCATTAAAATAATGTTCCTTTTTCTGTGTGAGCCTGAAAATGTAAATACACATAATATAGATTCTAAAAGCCAGGTTCAAAGTATTTAACCATGACTAATTTGAAAATAGTATCTTCTTAGTAGTAAATTGGTATCCTTCATGTGTAAATTATTGCAATAACTAAGTAAGGACCAGGTCTCCTTGACAGGTTGTCTTAATGCAGTGCTTCCTTTAGTTTTTGCAGGGCCTGGGTCTTGGGTGGCTTTGAGTGGGTGCTGAGTATGCATGCATGACTGGGGTTCAGTTCCCAGCATCAGAAAACAAAACAAGAAGGACAGCACATATTGGATGGAGGGAATGGAGGGAGAAGCAGGAGGACAGGAGGGAGGGAGGGAAAGACAAAAGAGAGAAAGAAGGGAAGGAAGGAAATAGGAAAGGAAAGGGGACGGAAGTTTCTCCCCCAACATAGTGTAGGTTTCAATCTTTAGCATTGCTAGCAAATGGATTAAAAGTAGAAGACATGGTTTTGTTAAATGCACACAAGTATAATGGAGCCACATGAAACAGCCAACTCAAAGAAAGCCCAGAGGATTGATGCTTACATAAGAAAAACTGAAGTTGACAAGATGAAGGCAGTTCTTACGGTGATACTAAAATGATTTGTATGTGCAACAGACGGAATTATGTGACCAACGGTGGGCCTTCTTCCAGATTCTATGTGTGAATAGTTAATACCCAGCCTCTTTGCAATGTGAGTTTCATCTTCCATGATTAATAATATTTCTGCCCTTTGTGTAGAATTTTAGATTTTTCTTTGTTACTGACAGTAACGTGCATAGAACGGTGCAGGTGTTTGCCCAGCCTTTACAGGGAGCCTTCCTTATCTATATAATGAAAACGTGAGAAAATACAGGAGAACCAGCTTGGGCCTGTTTTTATGAAGCTTCTCAGCGTTGTCACGGAAGTTTTGTATTCATGACCTTATCTAACTTGTTGCCTCCAAAGAGCTCCCTTCAAATACTTTTTTTCCAATAAATCTGAGGTTTCATTTACAACAGATTAACAACCATTAGATGATATACTGGAACCATAGCATTCTTTACTTGCCCACAAATGTATGTCAGGGTTACAGGCCAAACACATCAATTAAATCCAAATAGCTTCACAGTCTTAATCCATCCAGCACTGACTCAAAATGCCATTTATTTGAATTAAATATGGGTGAGACCCAAGGCGTGAACTAACTTGGGGCAAATTCAGTCCAGTAATGAAACTTCAGTCTCAAATAAATCATCTACTCTAAATCCAATGTTGGGACAGATATAGGACAGACATATCTATTAAAAGGGGAATGATAGGAAAACACAAGGAAAAACAGACCCTAAGTATGCTCAAAACAGAGAAAACATTTTTACATCTATAAAGCAATTTCCTACACTCACGTGCCACCTCCAACATTTTATTTTATCCCTCATTTCTTTCCATATCTGAGGTTAAAATCTCTCAAAAACAGTACTCCCATTCTGTAATCACATGGTATGAGTCCTCAGTTCCTGGGTGTCTGTAGTGGTACTGCTCTGCTGGTCCTATTAAGTAATTTTCTAATGAGATAGCGTGTAGTTCCTTTTTTCCTTTTAATTTACTCTTCTTTCATACAATGAATCTTCAACTCAGCTTCCACAAACTTTATTTCTCACTGACCCTCACCTCCACTTTACCCTTGATCTATTTCAATTAGTTAAAAAAAACAGGCCTTCCAGTGAAATCACCAGGACATGGCACAACAAAATACAAAAAGACAAGGCACAAACCCTCATATTCAAGCCAGGACAAGGCAACTCAGTAGGAGGAAAATGGTCCCAAGAACAGGCAAAAGAGTCAAAGAGAATCCCACTCCCATTGTGAGGAGTCCCCCTAAAAATCCCAAGCTAAATAACAATAATATGCAGAGGACCTAACACAATCTCTTGTAGGCTATATGATTACCACTGCATATCTATGGGCACCTACAAGCCCTGCTTAGTTGGTTTCCTGGGCCATGTACTCTTGGTATCTCTAGCCTCACTGGTTCCTGAAATCTTTCATCTGTCTCTTCCATGGGGTTCCATGAGCCCTGCAAAATGTCTGGGTATGGGTCCCTGCATCTACTCCCATCATCTACCAGGGGAAGCCTTGGGTTAGGCACCAAATAATGAGAATAACAGAGTATCATTGGGGATTATTTCACTGCCATTTTTTGTTGTTTTTGTTCAGTTAGGTTTGTTATACCACAGGGCTCTCAGCCATTGGCTTTCCAGGCCAGTCTGGTCTATATAGTGTGTTCGAGGAAGTCAAGGCAATGTAGTGAGACCTTTCCAGTACTCAATACACTACACCTTCCTTCCCCAAACTCTTCCTCTCCAGCGCAGTAAGTCCCTGTATGCTGAGCTGAGGTTCAGCTGGGTCAGCTTCCCTTTCTATGGCCTGATTGACCAAGCAATGCCTTTTCCTTTGATATATATTTGACTTTGTTGTTGTTGTTTTTGTTGTTGGATGCAGGAAAAAAAACTAAGCATGCCATTTCTGATACTTTCAGCTTCTTTAAGGTTTACAACCTCTATACTTTTCTACTGTGTGGCAGTTCATCCATCAGGTGTCTTACATCCACTCCTAAAACTGCAAAGCTGTTTCACTTTTTCTCCTCCATTTTCTTCCTCTGTGAAGTTGCTGAGATTTACATGTTGCCTGCACTTAGAATTTACTTTTTTCCTTAAATGGATTATCCTTGGTTTAAGTGTATCTTCACATTATTTTAATAATAACAATAAAGTGCCCTAAAATAGAATCAATATGTACGTCATCAGAACTCTGGGATAACAAAGCAGAGAAATGATATGAAATTCTGGATTGGGGTTGTCCATGAAAGAGAGTCACTGGGAGCAGTTTTCTAGGATTTTACTGCCTTCTTCTTCTGTACTGAGCCCCTACAGAGAAGGTGATGGCAGAGATTCAGTGTCCAATATTGTAGAGGATGAATGGAAGAAATGTGGATAGTCACCTATCACTCAACACTACTTTTTATTACTCACAAATTATATTAGTGCTACAGTGTCCTTGGTACTGCAGTGCCCAGCATTCCCACCCAGAGTGGATGAGATTCCCATGTCATTAAACTTTCATCTCAGCCTACCTCCTGAGTCATGCAGTCAGCTCAGTCTATTCTTCATGGTCACAGAGAGGCCAAAACAGAGACAGCCATTACTGAAGCCATCTGAAACGGTCTAGATTCTGTCCCATGAATTAGATTCCTGTTTCCCATGGACTCATTTTCCTCCATTTACTGCAGTAAGCTCCAAGAGGAGTGTGAGGCCCAGCTACCACATCCCACTCCTGGGTCCATGTCCTTCACATCCTTAGGCCTCTTTGTGCACCTCTGGTGATGCTAGGATGAGCCATTCTGCAGTATGCACACACTTCCTGGGATCTGGGAATGTCTCCAAGGGTTGCATGAGACTCTCTTCTGGTCTCAGAGACAGGATGTCACCACGGATTCTAATACTGTGCATGAATGACATGGCCCTCCTGTTGACCCTGCTCATTATATGTTATTCCATACACTGATATCTATCTGATGCTTTGAATAAGAAACAGTCTCTGTATTCTAGGATATTTGAATCTTGGTTCCCAGTCGGTGATACTGTTTGGGAAGATTTAGGTAGTATACCCTTGTTAAAGGAAGTATGTCACAGAAGGTGAATATTGAGATTAAAACCTTTCTGTCACTTTTGTTTGTTCATCTACTTCACGGTTTCTGCTAAGGATGTGAGCACTCAGCTTCCTATCTGGCACCCAGTCCTCCCACCATGATGGACTCATCTGCGTCTGAAATAGTAAGGGGACATATAAACTATTTCTTCTATCAGTTGTTTTAGTCATGCTATTTTGTCACAGAAACAAGCAAAATTAATTAATAATATCTCTATGCCTCCTAACTTACAGTCAGGCCTTCTGCTTCTTGTGCCTGTACATGGCAGAGACAGCAATTACCAGCAGTAGTTTAGGTCCAAAGAGCACAGCTACAAGGATTTTAGCAGAACCTGAAGTCTTCAGATCTGAAATCAAAGAGTAGGGGAAGCATTATAAAGGTCATATGGAGTTATCACCACTGTCCTCTCTTGGCTCATCTGCAGACTCCTAAGCCCATCAAAGCTCTGACGCTCTTGAATGTGTTCGCTGTCCCACTTCAAAGCACGAACTCAAAGCAGAAAACAAAGACATTTCTATTTCTTCATCAGCCCTACCTCAGGTTGCCAACTTTCCCACCTAAAGAAAGTGGGTATGAATTTATAGTCAGTGTCACATGGCACTTGGTTTTATGAACAAATATTCCCACAAAGAAGAAAAACATTTGAAATGAATCTCTCAAAGATGATAAACTTTAGAACTACAGTGAGTTGGGGAGATTGGCATGCTGTAGGCCCAGAGACACACTATGCTTGACCATTTTTTAGCCTATTAATAGCTATGTATTGCCTTCCTCTCTTCCTAACAGCTTTGTGAAAATTAGGTAAATCATTCAAATGTACATACAGAGTGATAGTTCTTCTTTGGAATGAATTAACTTAGCTGACCACTACCTTCAGCCAACCTAAATGCTGACTGTCATCAGATAACACCTGAAGATTTACCATGGTTCTCTGCATGAGGTATAAAACACCTCTTCCATGTTTCCACCAGTGAAATTTAAGAGTGTTTTGACTTATGACAGTCTTTGTTCTGTTACTAAAAACTTTCCACAGTGAGCTTGTAAGTGACTCAAATCTGTGTTCCTGGGGTATCATCACCAATATTTAGTCTTGCCCTCTTTGAGGAGGATGGTATTCTGCCAACAGTTAGATGCCTGATTTTCAGGATCATGTGTGTCATGGATTATTATGTGTAGGCTGCAGGGAGAAATGATCTCAAGGGAGAGTCACAGGCTGAGTGGGATCCAGGGATGCCCCTCACTGGTGATGTCTAGTATAATCCTAGGCCAGTGACCTTGGACAAAGACAGAATCAGTCTCTCAAGTGCCCAGGAACAGCTACAAAACAGGAAATATACAAGCAAGAAGACGGTAAATTTAAAACAGAATGTAAACTCTCTTTCTATAAATAAAAGGCATCCTGGAAAATTCCAGATTTGTGGGGAATGAAAGGAACCTGGTAAAATAGCAAACTGCCTACTGACACCCCTTCCTGGAAAACATGCAAAATGAAGGATGAAAATTGTGTAGATGAGAGTCTATGAGAATAGATTTCATGGTTTGGTGCCTCAGCCATCATGTATCCCATGCCCACTGCCATTTGAGACATTTCTATTTTTCATAGAGAGCCAGTTTTAATTTAAATTTAATCAAAGATTAAAATTTGTTATAAAGACTATAAACCAGCTTGGAACATAGTTCACCTGGTGCAGTGTTTGTCTAACACATTAGAGAGTCTAGGTTCTCTAGCAGACCACAACTACCGACACAAATAATTTTGCACCCCACACCTATAACTCTAACACCTGGGGTGTGAAAACAAGGGGATAATAAATGTTATTTCTCACTTGCCCATGTTCAGGAGGCACTCTCTGGTGGGAAGTTTTAATTGTCAACTTGCCACAACCTAAATTGCCTAGGAATTGCAGTCCAGTTAAGAACTTGTTTAAGTCGAGTTGATATATTGGAGATTTGTGGAGGATTGGCCTGATTGTTAATTGAGGTGATAGCACCACTCTGAACAGAGGTTGCATTGCTCCATTAGACATTGGGCCCCACACTGTGTAAGATCAATGAAGAAAGCTTATTGAACATTAGGCAGCAAACCGAAATTAGGGGTTCATTTTTTCTTTCTGCTTTTTGACACTGGTTGTGATGTTCCTGCCTGATTTTTCATAGGTAACTTAGAATTATAACCTAAACAAAACCTTTCATCCCTTACGTTTCTTTTGTATTTAATATATTTATCACAGCAACAGAAAGGAAACTGTAATACTGCTTGAAATGACATCAAACAAGAATAGAAATGGTCTTGATGGGACATTGGGAAGAAGTAGACATGCAACTGTTCTATTGCCTTCTCCAATCGCCTCAGTCTGAAGGTATTCACAGTGGCACCTTGTGCTCCAGCTCTAGAGGATCTGGGATGAGTTTTGTTGTCTTTACACGGTGATCACATGTCTTCCTTGGTTACACCAGTGATTTCACACCTGTGCCGATAACCACAATGCTCCAGAATGGCCTGCCTTCCTACATCCACTGTAGAGGGTACTTCCTTGGGATTACGACATGAAAAAATGGTCTGAGGTGTACACTCAGATTGAGAATCTAGAATGTAATCAATGGACTGGCTGGCAATGACAATACCAGCACCAAAATTCATTGGCCACAGGACATAGTGTTTTACATTAAACTAGCAGACAGTAGTTACCCACAGAAAGGTAACTCTTTTGTATTGAGCACTGAAATGAATTGCCTCACACCTCAAGGAGGCCAAGAAGACCAAACTAAACCAGGAGAAAAGAAAGTGATGGAAACGCTATCTTTATAGTAAGAATAAAGGCCCAAGCCTTTAAATTCACATCAAGAGAATAGAAACTCCACCTTGGGTTGTAGGAAGACAAGTTAACCTTAAGTAATGCTAAGTAAAGAGATGGAATAATTATTAGCTTAATAAGACACTGCCACTTTCCTTACAAGAATTCTGTTCCTTTCAGAGTTTCTGCTAGCTGAGTTGCACTGTAGTCCAGCAAGATCTCATCACCTTTCTGAGATTTTTACTTTTATCTTTCCCTTTCCTTGCTTCAAATATAGGCCAGTAGTCAAGTTCACTCTCTGTGGTGCGGTGGGCTGCACTACTCTTTCTCTAACGTATGCTCCCCTTTGGTTGTGTACCACATGTATAGAAAGACTGATAAAATGAAAGAGAAATGACAGGTTTCCCACATCAACACTGAGACAGAAATATCACCATAGATCCTAGACTAAAAAGTACAATAAATATTTGACTTGATACCCTATGAGCATATACAGGGGGAGGTAATCCCCTCAGGAACAGTCATAGGGGAGGGGAATAAGGGGAAAATGAGAGGGAGGGAAGAATGGGAGGATACAAGGGATGGGATAACCATTGAGATGTAACAAGAATAAATTAATAAAAAAAAAAAGATAAAAAAAATTTGAAACATTCTACAGCAGATTCTCCAAAATTCTCAAAAGATACCACATTCCACAATATGCCCAATATCCAATGAGTAATATGACATTTATAAATATTAAGGAAAATTGTTTCCATCATTTTAACACATTGGAGCAGATTTTTTTTTGAGGTTGAAAGGCTTTAACAAGAAAAGCTATCAGGGATTTCAGGATGAAATTAAACCTAGTTTTTGGTGCACACAAAAGCATATAGAAGCCATTTGGAAAAATTGAAAATACAGTTCATTTGAGATCATTGTTAGGAATTATAGTTAATATCATTGAATGTGATGATGATATTGGTTTTCAATCAAAATATCCTTATTTGCCCTAGCACCCAGTATGGACTGCGCCTGCCCTGTATGAGCACACAGTAGAGAGCCATCAGAGGGTACAGCTATGTAACATTAAAGAGCTCTCACCTAAGGGAGACTATGCTTCTAATCATTACTGTTGTGTGTGTGTGTGTGTGTGTGTGTGTGTGTGTGTGTGTGTGTGTGTGACCCATTGTGCTCACAACAAGGGTGGAGTGCCAAAGATCCTGATTTTTCAAGTAACTGCAGTTGAGGGTCTCTCTTTTTATTTCATAAGAAGGAAATAAAACATAGTCAAATAAATGCATCTCCATGCCATTCAGACTCCTGAGACAATCACAAGAGAGGAGAAATACTTTCCTAGCAAATTTGTCTTAATACCTCTGGATATCTGTGCTCTCAGGGGCATTTGATTTTCTTTTGTTTCATTAGACAAAAGACATGGTCTCAGGGCAAGAACTCAACATCCCTATTCTTTTCCCATTGCTAGATTCCATGACTGTAAAAATACTGGCTGATGATGTGGTTGACGAAGGACAAGAGTTCACAGCTCAACTGAGAATTTCATGGTGTAAAGGTGCCATCAGGATTGTGTGTGTGTGTGTGTGTGTGTGTGTGTGTGTGTGTGTACATATTTTCATTTTTTTTTTAACAGAATGAAGGAGCTCCTCTTATAACATCTCCCAGTCAGTTGAGTACAAAACAACTGGGAAACTACAGGTTCTTTGGAGGCCTGTTGGAATTGCACTCCAATAAGAACACAAATGTTAATGGAAAAACCTAAAATGGAGTGCAGGCAGAGAAAATATTGAAAAGTAAAGACACGAATGTGAGGATGTTACAAACGTTAGGCAAAAAGGAGAAGAGGCAAGGTGCTAAGGTTGGATCATGGCTTCTTTCTTAACACATCCGTGGAAAGATATGTGAGACTTACGAGAGTTTAGAATTTAGAAATGTGTTGAGAATTCAGAAAAGAAATATGCCATTAATATTTTACTTTGTTGCTGCCAGGATTACTCTACAATGGGCGTAAATGCTACATTTATATAACGAATAGGCCAAATTTACAGACAGCCAAGAAGATAGCAAGACATGGTAGCAGTACCTTGTTCCTGCTGATGTGCTCTGCCCACCACAGTATGTGTTTTATTGACTGCTGGCTGTCCATCATGCTCAACCTGGCATGTGAGTATCATGTCCTCTTCATGGGCAGATATGTTCACCAAGAGCCAACTGGTCCAGCTGTAGGTTCCATCGTTGTTTTCTGTGAGTGTAGAAGCCACTTCTGTCTGGGACATATTTCCATTCTTTAACCAGGTCATCCAAAGTCCCAAAGGATAGAAGTTCTTTGCTTGGCAGGTGACATGTATCCAATTCCATACTACTGTTGGCTGCTGGCTGATCTCCAGGGTGGGTGGAACTGAAACAGCACAGGCAGAAGCTCACACAGGTGGTATTGAAGTACAACAGACCCTAGGGAAGAGCTGAAGTGCTGAGGACCCACCCATGCTGAAAATTTATCATAATAAAAAAAGGAATGTTTGTGCCAGAGTAAAGCCACCAGGAAACATAGCTCCTAACTCACAGCAGCTCAGTCAGCAGTTAGGTGACAATCTTAATAAGGGAAATTAATACTCACTTTTCCAGTGCACACTGGAGAAGAAATAAATGCCTGAAAATGCTGTGTTGCTCAGAATTATTATGAGTATAATTTCTTCTATTACAATAAATAAAATTTCCCTTATTTGCTGATCACAATTCACAACCCCCCGCCCCCATGTGGGTATACACGAACATTTGCTGGGAACTAGAGACAAACCATTCTGACCAGATATGAGCTTGAGCTAAGATTCAGAGACACCTACCTCGGATGGTGTCAGATAAGTTGGCAGTCCCACGGAGAGGTCTTCCTTGCAAGGTGACATGGGACACCTCACAGACGACCTGAGAATGGACATCCCCAAGGTGCAGCACCACCTGGGCTATGCTGGAGATACTGTAGAAGGGGCTTTCTCCTTTAGCATTCACAGTAGTTCCGAGGTGAGAGAGCTCCTTTCCATTTTTGAACCACTTCAGTGAGATGTTCCGAGGGGAGAAGCCATGGGACCTGCATGTGAAGCTCACTGTCTGCCCAGGTGCAGCTCTGGCTACAGGACCCGAGACCACAGGAGGAGATGGTTTAGCTGTAAAGGAGCATTCAGACAAGGATGCGATTGTGATGGCCAGAATTAACAATGTAACATGATGAAGAACCTTCCTAGACAATGTTGCAATCATCATGGTTTACTGTGGTGCTTGGGATGAGAACCAGAGCTTCAGCCACACTAAAGAGCGGCTCCTTCTTCCACGTCATTCCTGAGTCCCAACCACAAGTATCAACCGTTTATCCCCCTCAATGGTTTTTTTTCTCCAGATTTTGTCCTGTCCTTTCTGTATTGTCTCTCATTCTATGTCTGAACAGTTTAGCACAGATGCCAAGAAGAAAATGACAAGGGCAGGTGGAATTCTAGGCCTGGCCAATGACGACAGTTACAAGTGTATTTAATATTTAATGTCATTTATTCCTGCTGGCCTTCTCATGAAACCTTGGTGACATAAGGTACATGTTTCTGGTTTTATATCTACTGTAACTCAAATAGAAAATATGTCACAGATGTGCCACAAAGTGGAAACCTTTCCTAATTGCCTCACTTTTCTTTCTTTCTTTCTTTCTTTCTTTCTTTCTTTCTTTCTTTCTTT
>OU015756.1:81451577-81491502 GCA_907169655.1 Acomys percivali
ATCTGTTTGGTTTTAATGTTCTGTGCACATGGCAGTGGAATTTCTGTTACAATAGCATTGGGTGTGCTTGTGTGACTCTTTTAGACGAATGAGATATGAATGTAAGTTCTAGGTATAGTGAGGTGTATATTTGCTTCCGAAATTCTCATGATAGGGTTTGCTTTATCACCATAAATAACTCCCAATAAGCAATAACAAATAACATAATTAATATATAAACCATCCAGCCAAATCAGGTAAGGGGCTCATGTGCTGTCTGAACCCTACCACTCCCACTCTCAGTTCAGAGCCCAAAGACTCAAGGTTCACACCCAACACACACCTACACTTCCCAGTTCCCCACACCTCCACACACCCACTACTCAGGTGGATATTCACCACACAGGTGCAGGCTGTGCCAGAACTTTCACATTCCCTGGTTTTGAAAGCTAACCACCCAGGCTACCGACACCAGGCCCTGCCCACTGCCCATACTCCCTTTGCAAGCACCTTCCTCTTCTCAGGTGGACATCCCCTGCTCAGGTATAGGGCACACAGGACAGAACAGGTAACAGATCCACCTGCCATGTGAACCTTCCCACTCCTTCCTCTCAGAGCCAAACGACACAAGCTTCTTACACCCCCACTCCAACCTACCCCTCTTCCATGCTTTGCCATCTATATTGGTTGATACCTGATACTCAAGTGCAGGAAATACAAGTCAGAGCAGAGACCCCCTGCTGCACCAAAGGCCATACTAAGTTTCCTATGGGGCCAAAGAAGTTTAACCCCAAACTCTGACTGAGACTCCTTGCTGGACTAGAAGTCAGGCTGCCACAAGAAATACAGACCACAAAGCCAAGAAGACCAAAGAGGAAACAGAAACCAAGGAACAAAGCATGTGTCCAACAAAAATAAACTCAGAAAGACATTTGAGAAATTAAAACTTTGTATAATGAGTTAATGCCAGATCTAGGAATTATGTGGATAGTATTAGGATACTAATAAAAATTAAATATGTTGAAAATAACAGGAATGAATTGCAGGATGGAAGCCTGTATAGCAATTTATATTTTGTCATAAATATTTACACAAATTAACTCATTTTGTCAAAGTTCTAAAATTTGTTCTAACTGAAAATATATTACTTATATACCAAAGTTACATACTAAAAAATTTGTAACAAAGCAACATAGAGAGTAAAAAATCTAAATAGCTTATCGCTAAGATAACATAATACAAGAAACTGAAAAATAAAGTTACCCTTAAAATTTGGTGGGCTGATTTAATATAGTATTTAAAAACAGAACTGTAACTCCAAATTTTATTAAGCATTCGGACTTATAATGTGAGACAGGAGCAAAGCACAAGCATAGAAGCAGAATGTGTGACTTGCTGTTCTAGGAGGATTATATAGACATAGCACATGTGTGGTATCCATTCCTCTGCAACATTTCCTAATTAGCAAAGATTTTCTAACATAATGAATGACAAACTAAAGAATAATGTTTTTAACACTTACAAAGTAGTTTGATATACTTAATTCTATAATGGTAAAACTGTAAATATTAGGTGCATTGACGGTCATAGGCATGTGCCCAGGGCATCCCTTATCTCTCACAAAGATCTAAAGCAGTAGCCAGCCGTATTTTGAGGCAACCCACTATGGGAGCGTGAAGGAAGTCATTGAGGGAGTGACTAGAACCTTGCCTGTCTGGGATGCACACACAGAAAACTGAGCTAAGTATCCTGGCAACTGTGGAAGTTCCTTACAGAGGGGGTTTGAGAATCTCAGCTAACTCCATATGCATGGGGGTGGGTGAC
Source organism: Acomys percivali (assembly GCA_907169655.1). Lineage (NCBI taxonomy): Eukaryota > Metazoa > Chordata > Mammalia > Rodentia > Muridae > Acomys > Acomys percivali. The sequence goes on from OU015756.1 coordinate 81,453,381, forward strand.
CATGGGTAGCGGGAGCTTCAGCTGATTTGGGAGAACAGCTAGAGTCTGCACAACAGCTATGCTTGGGAGGAAACCACATTAATCTTCTCTATTCTTTTCTCAGAGCCCAGGCTGCAGTAGCTATGTAGTATCTAAACCATGGAAATGTCTCTGACTTCAGACTGTTTGAATCGTGGAACGTCAGACAGTCCTTCATATCCTCATCTGTGAGTCCTAAGAAATCCCAGGGCACTAGCACAGGGGTTGCAGCATCACTGTTCAGCAGAATAACAGTGACAGCAACATTCAAGGCTGTCAAGTGCCCCATGATGCAGGAGAAAAGTGTTTCAGCAAAGAGGAGAATAGAGCATGTCACATAAGGGTAAGAGTCAGGAATGTTATATCTCTTTTGCCAAAGGTTATGGGGCTGTGTGTTAACACGAACCAGGACTGAGAACTGGTGGACATGTCGTATCTTCTGCCACTCTGCATGTAGGCCATATCTTAGTATACTGCAATGCCCATGGTGTGATCAAACAATACAGTAGGTACACTGAGGTTCTTCTTCTGTTTCTGTCTGAACTGAGTGTGGGCTCCTGCCATTGGCTGTTTTATGGGCAAAAGCTTCTGTGTTCTCACTGGACTTGGCACTTTTCCACAGCAGAACTTAACTCTGTATCTATTGAAGAAATATTATTCTATTGGTATCACCACTACCAGTGTTGGGAAGCCTATGTATTTGATTTCCCATCACTTCTCCTCTGTACAGACACTGTGGTCCCCACCTATGTGGGTTGCTTATGAACTCAAAGCTCTCTTTGACTTGACCATGCAATGAGCTGCTGTAGCTAGTAATTTCAGCTAAAATGTACATAAGGACTATACTAGAGTGCCAAGGTTGAAAAAAAAACTAGCACTGTATAAAAGACTGTCTTCAGGAGAAAGCATCTTTACTATAATGGCCCTTTTACCCCTTAGCAGAGATAATAGACCACTAGGTGCATAAATCTCGATGTGCAACACAGACGAGAAGATGACAAGGCATCAGGATGCCTTTTAAAGAACATTATTCTAGTAAAAGTTCCTGAAGGACATCATTGTATTGATTAAATTCCTGGCAAAGATATTTTTAAAAAGGTTACAAGAAGTCAATGATCCAAGAACCTACATTTGAAATATGAGTTATGTTCTTGATTTCCTTTCCTCAAGAAGGCACAAGGCCAGGACTGGTGCTCCATGAACTTTTGGTGGTTTGAGTTTTGACATCTGGGGAAGATGGGAGGGAGAAAAGCTGTGTTGTTACTACAGAAACAGCAATACTCTTAGAAGGAAAACCTTGATCCCAAGCCCAGCAGCTATGACTCTGCCAGCTGTATACTTGAATGGCTTTCAGAGGGAAGTGTGCATCTCATGGTGAACAACCCCCAAGCAGGAGCTCCTGACATGACCTACACATTCAGGTGAAGCTCTGTCTTCCTGCAGATGTCTGGGCCACGAGCCTGGTGTCTGTACTCTCACATCAAGTTTGACCCTTCAGAAAGTTCTGTAGGTTCCACATCAGCATGTATCCAGAACCTGACCTCTTTACTTTTTCTCACCTGCCACGGTCCTGGTCAAGCATCCCTCTCTCATTTGCATAGCCCTGTGCTCACTTTACCACGATCATGGGATAGATCAAAGTTTCTGAGAAGCATTTTTGCTAATCCTGTGACCTCAGTCAGAAAGCCTGAGTTTAAACCACAGGCCTAGACTTTGCCATTAGTGTTGTTCATGCTTCTGATACTTTTCTGTGTTTGTGGCAGTGGGACAAGAGCCTTAACCTGAGATATTGGCCCATATGAGGTAGAATCATGGAGTGCTTCCCACAGTGTCTGGCACATAGTGAGTCTTCAGGACACTGAAAAGTAATTTCTCTGTTAATTTGTGGAATCATGGAGCCTTCACTGACATTGGGTGAGCTGCATAGTCTCATGGATCTGGGTACAGTATGTGTGTGTGTGTGTGTGTGTGTGTGTGTGTGTGTGTGTGTGTGTGAGCTCTTAGTGAAACAAAGAAATGTCATGGATTTGAGAAAGAGAGCAGGGAAACAATGTAACTATATAATAATTGCAGAAAGTTTAGAAAATAGAATGCTGCAAGAAGTGCTGTAATCATTAACATGACCCATCTCCTACTGCTAGCCTTAGGTATACTGAGAGGTAATGAGGGCATTTTGTCTTGTGTGAGGTTAGATCGTATAACACCTGAGCCAAAGTGGTCCTGAGGGCTGATAAACACAGACACGAAGCCATGGAGTCAGCGATGGAGTCTTCCTCATTGCCAAAGAAGGAAATGAGGACAAATATCCCTTATAGAATCACAAGCATGGGCCATTCAGAGTGTCACCAATCCTGCTTGACACAAGCAGAAGGAAATAAAACTCACCAGAGAACATCAAGAAGACCAGAGATGTGTGGGGACCTGTTACAGACGAATTCTTCATACTCTACATATCAAAACCATACCACAGTCTATCATCATGTGACTCTAAATGATCTAGAATCTTTAAAGAGTTAAAACCAATTGAGATCATTTGTGTGTGTCTTAACCCAATGTGACTGGCTTTATTTTAGAAAATAAGGAAGGTTCACAGAGACAGGATGAAGTAAGATCATGTGTGAAGACAGAAGGGAAACATGAAATTTACAAAGAAGAAGCATCTTGGAAGAAGTTAGCCCAATGAACCCCTTGACCCTGGCCTCCAGCCTCCAGAATTTTGAGGAAAAGAATGTCTGCTGATTCTTCCATCAGACTGTAGTACCTTGTCATGGCAACCCCAGCAGTAGAACACAAGCCCAGGTAAGACGAAATAATAGTGCAGCCTCTCAAAGGAACAGCACTGATAGGGCTAAGAGATACACTGATTTAAGTGAATTCTTCTGAAAAGAATTGTTTTAGCTTAAATATTAGAAATTATTGTTTTTGAAACATTATCTTATAGGATGCTCTAGCCACACATGTTGAAACTTATGGACATGCAGAACACTGCTCAGGAGTCTGGCTCTACGACCTGAGACAGTGTTTGGCCCTTCTTTCCAGTGACGGTTCAGGTAGCTGACTGGGGTCCTTTAATCTCAATGGCAGGGGAACTTCAGAAGCAAGGAGATGATTCTATTCCTGGAACATGTTCACCTGTAAGTCCCAGCAGTAGCTGAAATAGCAGTAGCAGCAGCAGGACACGGTGAGGAGTGTGTGACCAGGAGTCCAGGTGAGGCATGGTCAGGGTTAAGGAGCCTGCTGTTGGTGTCTGTGAGATCCCAGGCTCTGATCTGCAGAGAAAAGAGGTACTGTGTCTTGTTCTGCATAAAGAGCACATCAGTGTTATGGGGAAACTGGAACCACACTGGTTATTTTGAAATAGATACACACTTGCGGGAAGCTGCAAGGAAGTTGTTATTATTATCCATGTTGCAAGGGACTCTGAAATACCTAGTTAAAGTAGTACTTTCTCTTTCATTTGAACCCCATAACTTGGATATCCACTTAAACGTAGACCAAGTGACACTTAGGAGCCTTTTTGCTTATACAAACACAGTAAAATATGTTAAAATTAGTAGTAATTTTCATCTTGGCACACATGAAGCATGCCACCCGAGATATCTGTGAAAGATCATTGAGGTTTATAATATCTCTGAGCCCATTTATGAGGGATTATCTTTAGTTAATTGACTTGGGTACACTCTTAATTTTGGACAGAATAATGTCCTGAGGAGGGCATCTTGAACTATAAAATAGAGAGCTACACCTGAATACTAGCACACATGGACTAATTTATTGCTGTTGTTTAAGTATATAATGTGACTCCGTTTCCTGACCTTGCTGCCTTGATGTAGATGCAAGTAGAAACTGTAATGTGGTGTTGTGAGCCCAATAAAGCCTTAACCTCTTAATTTGCCTTTGCCAGGATATTCAATTATATCATCTGATTACTTCCAGAGACCAAGTGGGAACAGTTTAATTAGTATATCCTTTGTGGAACATGAAAGCATGGAACACGGGAAGGTACATCATATTGAGAAGAAAATTGAATAGAACGCTTCTTGAGACAGGGAGAACACACACAGACACAATGATGTCAGAGTCTGTTCTAGAAAGAAAGAAGACATTCCATTCCTTAACACGTGCAGCAAGGAGCTAGGGAGAGAGAAAGATAGGTGCCCTCACCAACTTCAGATGTGTGCCCAGGAAAAAGAGCAAGAAGATACAGTCTGTTTTTTGTTTTTCAAGACAGGATTTCTCTGTGTAGCCTCTACAAAATGTGCAGGAATAAAGATAGAACAAAGATTGAGGGAATGTCCATCCAATGCCTGGCTAAATCTGAGACCTACCCCATGGGAGAGAGCTAACCCTTGACACTATTGATAACACTCTGCTATGCTTGCAGAGGGGAGGTTAGCATAGCATTCCTCTGAGAGGGTCCACCCAGCAGTGGATCAAAACAGGTGCTGAGATTCACAACCAAACATTGGAAGGAGGATAGAGAGTCTTGTAGAAAAGTAGAGGGAAGAATAGAAGGCCCTGGAGGGGACAAGAGCTCCACAGGAAGACCAACAGAGTCAACTAACTTGGGCCCAGGGGGGTTTATGGAGACTGAAGCACTAACCAAGGACCATACATGGATCTGAGGTAGGTCCCCTACACATACATAGCCTATGGATGGCTTGGCCATTACTTGGGTCTCTTAGAAAGGAGAGAAGCAGCTATCTCTGACATAGACTCTCTGGTTGGTTTTTGATCACTTCCCCCTGGTGTGGCTGTTTCTCCAGGCCACAGTTGAGAAAATGAGCTCATCCCAGAGGCAACTTGCTCTTTTGGTGTGGGCTGGTCAGAAAGGGGGTGGAGGGGTGGGGGGAGAGGCTTATCTAAAGAGTAGGGGAGGGAAGTCAGGGGAAGAGTAAGGAATGGTAGGGCCTGAAGGGAGGAGGGAAGGGGCTACAATTGGAATGTAAAGTGAATTTAAACAAGCAAATAAACAAATAATACAAGAGAGCTAAAGTTTCTAGACTCAATTTTCTCTCTTATTTAGGTTTAATAAATCTTTGCTGTGTTGTTTCAGTGGGTGTGAGAGCAAATCTTGGCTATGAACTGGACACTGGAGAAGAACCTCAATTAAGCAATTTCTTGCTACATGAGGGCACATGGGCACATCTGTGGAGCACTTTTCCCCTTGTTAACTTAAGAGATTCCAGCCCATTGTGAACAATGCTACCCTAGGCAGGCGAATCAGGCCTGAATAAGAAAGGAACTCAAACTAGGCATGGTGGCACATGCATTTAATCTCAGTATTCACAGAGGCAGAGGCAAGAACATCTCTATAAGCTTGATGCCAGCCTTATCTACAAAGTGAGCTCAGGACAACCAAAACTACAGAGGAAAACTCTGGCTCTAAAAACAAAAACAAAAAGGAAAGAAAAGAAAAGAACTTAGACAGGCATGGTGGCACACACCTTTAATTTCAGCCCTCAGAAATAGTCAGATGTATCTCTCTTAGTTGTGGGCCAGTCAGGACGACCCTGTCAATGGATAATGAAAGTTTTACTTACCTTCAATTCTTTTGAATAGTCTTATTTTCATCACTTGTCAAGTTAGTCCCTTGGTGTTTGCATTTCAGCATCATTTGATGAGTCATGTGAAGAGAGTGTTAATGGAAGTAAGAAGCCAATGAGAACGTTTAGATATCACTTTACATGTACTGGCCAGAAGGCTGTGCATATGTATAAAGTTGCACACATTCCTAGAGAAGACTGAGGAGCCTGCAGTGAAATATTTCTAGTTAATTATGATGTTGTTTTTCTTGAAATATTTAAAAATCAACAGACTTGTAGAAGTGCCATAATTGGAAGTCCTTTAATTGAATCACACTATAAATTGGCCATGGGTTTTTGTCTAATTTCATAATATCATTCACTAAACAAGTATGGAATTGATATGTGTTTGGATGGTTGAATTTGGGCCTTTTTTGCTCTTGGTATTTATAATGGGAGGAAAATATATTAATGTGGTAAGAGGTTTCCATGTGGGCCCACAAGGAACATGACCCCTGACAATCATAGCTCATAGTAAGTAAACCAAAGACTAAACAACTTACTTTATGTGAAAAGGAATAAGCATATATTATTGTGGGTAGTTAGAATGTTGGTTATTGCTTGTTCTGTAGAACTATATTACTAACTAAATAATGGCCATACACTATTATTAAATGAAACTCAAAATCTATAGTAGGAACATTTGGGATAGATTCTAGCATTCAGATTAAATGAGATAGAAATTAAAAGGACATTAAGATGTGCATTAAGTGGCAGAGTCCAGAAAAATAAGAGTTTTAAGTGATTTCAACATAATGGGAACATTTTTCATTGCTGATTGCTTAGCTCCTGAGAACCAATTCCCAGAGGATTTCTGTTTCCATAGTTCTTAGGTTTACTGATTCTAGAATGTTGTGCTTGACAAAAGTACTACGCTCTCACTATGCTCAAACATAAATGGCCTTAAGTATCACTTTCTCAACCCATGATTATGCAGTAGCACAGAATTTACTCTATTTTAAAGACTCAGGAATTTGCATAGAGTAGTATCATCACTGTGAATAACATGATAATACTTTTAAATAAAGCTACTAGTAGCTCTCTTTTACTCCCCAGAGATGCAGACCATATTTATAAAGATTTCATATTATAGGTATTCATTTAAAGGTATGTTTTTTATAAGTAGCAACTCCTAAGACTGGTGATATTAAACTGGAGGACAGTCACATGAATCCAGAGCCCTGATACGTTAACAAACATATGAAGAGAAAACTGGTGAAGAACTATTCTATGTTATTTACGTTGCATCTTCATGTTAAGTAAATCTAGAAGAAAAGCGTAGCTGCAAAAATAGAAACAGCCACTTAAGCAAGACATTATTCCTCTTTCTCAGAGAGCAAGCAAAAACTTGGGTGACTTACTGTGTGGATATTCTGTAGATACCTAAGCTTACTTGTAATTCTTATACCAGTAACATCTGTGGTTATTTTTTTAAAAATTAATTTATTTAACCACTTTTCAGCCTGATCCCTCCCTCCATTCCTCCCAGTTCTCCTCTCAAGTCGCTCTTATCCCCCTGTTCTTGTCAGAGAATGGGAGGATACGAGTTGCTCTCTTCCCCATATTTACCCCGACACCTCTTGTAGGTGAGACAAATTTTGGGTCAAAGGTTTTATGCATAGATTGGTGTGCCCTTACCGCCATTGCAAGTCCCACCTGGCTACAAGAAAATGATGACTTCAGACTCCTCAGTCCCCTGCTGCTAGGAGTCTAAGCTAGGCTTACCCCCATAGACTACCAGGGGATCTCCCCTATTTCAGAGATGTTCCACCATTGATTTTTATCTCTATACTGGTCTTCTCTCTCCCCCTCCCATGTTCACTTTAACTTTCAACATTTCAATGCAGGTGTTCACAATTGTGAATTCTAATCATAGTCTACATCAATATCTTCTATATAACTAAGTTCAAGAAATAGTTTTGCAAAACACTGTGTTGAGAACTCACAGAAGGGGAGAGTTGATGTGTTGTATCAGTGAAATAGGGATTTTAACTGAGGGTAATGTTTCTCTGCAAACCTACATAGAAGGCTGTCTTAGAAAATAATATTGTGCAAATATATGTATCTGCCCAAATGACTTCAATATATAAGTGATCAAATTTGAGTTCTGTGTAGCAAAGGAGTGGTCTTTACCAGGCAACAAAAGGAAATCTTATTTAAGTGGGAAAGCCAAGCATATTAGTTAGGGCTACCCAGAGAAATAGAAACAATGGGTGTGTAAGGTTTTTTTTTTTTTTTTCTTAATCAAGGGAACTTAGTTTGGGAAGAAGCCATAATTGCTGAGCCATCTGTTTCTCTTTGTGCAATTAGTTGAGCTCCCACCAATGGGATGGGGTGCAGTCACCACCTGCATCTGCCATGTTCACCTCTGCGTGCTCCAACCCAGCTCTGGTTCTAGCGCAGCCTATTTCCAAAGAATAGCCTTGTCGAGATACATTTGCTTTCTCTGTGCTTCTTTGTTCCTTATAGGAATTACTCACTGCTTCTCCTAACATTTATATAAAGAAAAGTAAATTTTAGTTTTAAAAAGTGACTCACAAGAATTCAGAGACTAGAGAGTGCAGCTCGTGAGGCCTGACTAAAGATCAAGGAATAATCCCAAAGCTATCTACTGATGCTTCTCCCTCTTGCTGAGAAAGATGAGGTAGCAGAGCCTTCTTTGTTCAGATGAGGCAAGTGATTCACCAATAGGATGAAGCTCACCATTCTAAAGAGTAGTTTACTCAGGGTCTACCTATTTAAGCTAATCTTATCTGCACATAGACAATACACTTTATGAAAACATCCAGGGTGGTGCCTGAGAGATGGCTCAGTTGTTACAAGCACCGGCTGCTCTCCCAGAGGACCCAGATTCAATTCCCAGGACTCTTCCAGGGGATCCAACACACTCACACAGACCTCCAGCAGTCAAAACAATAATGTACGTAAATACAAATAAATTATTATGAAAACATCCAGGTTATATTTTGAAATATCTGACCACTGGGACCTATCCAAATTAATTTGTAAAATTAATCTCAGAAGCCAGATATGGTGGTACTCACCTATGACCCAGCTCTTAGGAGCTGATGCAGGAAAAAATCACCTGAGCCCAGAAGTTCAAGGCTGTTCTGAATATCACTGGGAGACTTAGTCTTAGAAGGCAAAGAGAAGGAGATAGAGGGGAAGGAAATCAGGGAGGGGACACAGAAAAGGAAGAGGAAGGGGAGGAAAAAGGCTGAGAGAATAACCATAGCCAAATTTGACAGCTACTACATGTGAGCCTGAACAAAAGAAACTCAGACACCATAATAAAACAATCCCCCCCAAAACAAATACCAAGGCAAACAAACAAACGAACAAAACACCTGCCAGTTTCATACGTGATAGCTTTCTAAGTATGACTAGCATGATGCTGCCCACTCAGCTAATTAGACATATTTTATACATGTTATTACACATAGATTGCAGATGAATCTCCTTTTAGTCAGCTTAGGATATAGTACTATAGATTTTTTTTTTCAAGACAAACTGGGCACTTAAGAAAGACAGTTAAAGCAAAATTGGAGATTGGAATCAGGTGGGCCACCTCTAGATTTTCTCTGCTCATTCTGATCCTCCAAACCAAACACCCTATCTCATCCCCAGCTCTGTAAGAAGAACACCTCCAGTAACCTCACCACTCTTCTGTCCCCATAGCCAACGGATTCCACAGGACTCCTCCTAAATTCCCTCCCGACTCCTTTCTTTATGCCAGCCCCCAACTCCAGCAGGCACTCCTGGAAATCCACAGTCCACTCCTGGCGGGGAAGCAGGTAGACTAACTATAGATCTTCAAGTCTCCCTCCATCCCTCCAAGTCCAATCTCCCAGTCTCATGCCTAGGGTTTGGCAAACCTCATGTTGTGTCCTCTTCACATTCCGTGTCTCAATACCTGGCAGCTAACTAAGCAGATCCTGGGAAGAGTTCCTAGTTTTTCTCCCTCTTGTGAAGATCCTAAATTGACCCAACCATCTTCCCCATTCCTACGTCTCAGGGCCCAGGGCCCAGAAACACATTTTACCTAAAACTTTCAATGCCCACAACCATCAGGATAGCAGAAGATTTTCCTACAGGCAGTACACAACCAAAATACTCTCCTAAGAATGAGAAAGAAGTCAAAATTCAAGGCAAAAAACACCCACCAAACAAAGACAAGATCAGATATAAACACTCGGAGTTCCAGTCTTCCCAATCCCAGCTGCCTAGAGCCCAGCATAAAAACAAACCAATAACAATCAGTACAATAATTATCCACGAGAGCCAGGCAACCTTACTCCTGCAGGCCAAGAATATTAAGTCATAGTTGAGCCACAAATAAAAGACCTTTGCAAGGCCTATATGAATGAGAGAGGGGGGGGGAGAGAGAGGGAGAGAGAGAGAGCGAGGGAGAGAGAGAGGTCTGTAAAGAGGAAATGAATAAATCACATAAAGTAATATATGAAAACACAAAAGGTGGATGGAAGTGACTAAAATTGTTCAAGACCTGAAAGTGGATATAGAATCAATATACAATTCTAAACTGAATGAAATATGAAAATGAAGAATGTAGGAAATGAAACAAGAAACACAGAGGCAAACTTCACTAAAAGAAGAGAAGAGACAGAAGATAGAATGCCAGGCATTGAAGCTATAATAGGAAAAATGGATACCTTGGTCAAAGAAAAATTTAGATCTAAGAGACTTCTAGCATAAGACATGGAGGAAATCTGGAACACCATAAAAAGAAAAACAATCTAAGGATAACAGGAATAGAGGAAGAAGAAAAAAACAGGTCAAAGGCATAGAAATTATTTTCAATAAAATCATAGAACAAAATTTGCTTAACCTAAAAATGAGGCTTCCTATCAAGCTACAAGAAGTATGCAAAGCACATATGCTTGACTAGAGAAGAAAGTCTCCTTGGCACATAGTACTCATACACTAAATGTACAGAATAAAGGAAGAGTATTAAAAGTTGGGATGGGAAAAGATGAAGTAACATATGAAGGCTCACTTATTAGAATGAGCTCTGACTTCTCAAAAGAGAGTCTAAAATCCAGAAGGCTCTGGACAGATGTGCTGAAGATTCTAATAGACTACAAATGCCAGCCCAGACTACTATTCTCTGCAAATTTTTCAATCACTCTTGACAGAAAACAACAAGACATTCCATTGGAAAACCAAACTTAAGTAATACGCATCTAGAAATCCAGTCCAACTGGAGGTGCTAGAAGGTAAACTTTCACCTAAAGAGGTTAATTACATCCAGGAAAACAGTGGTAACAAACAATCCAGACACCACCACAGCCACTACCACCACCATTAGGACCATAACTACCACCAACAACAAGGAAAACAGAAATCAACAGTCATTGCTCATTGATATATCTTAACATCAGTACTTAACAGTGTGGATATGAAAATAGGATCCATCCTTCTGCTTCATCCAAGAAATACACCTTAACTTCAAGGATAGATGTCCCTTCAGGACAAAGGTTATAAAAAATACTCTAAGCAATCAGACCCAAAAATGAAATTGATATAGCCATTTCAATATCTAAAAATAATGGACTTTAAATAAAAGGAATCAAAATAGATGGGGAGAGATAATATATGCTCATCAAGGAAAAAAAAATTCACCAAGATGATATTTGGCTCTCAATATCTATGCACCAAACACAAGCACACACATGCTTGGAAGAGCAACACTTCTATAGCTTAACTCACATATTGACCCTTATACACCTATAGTGGGAGACTTCAATACTACACTCTCATGGACAGACAGGTCATCCAGACAGCAACTAAACAAAGAAATGTTTAGCTAACGGTCATTATGAGCAAAAAGGACCCAAAAGATACTTACTGAACATTACACCCAAACACAAAAGAATATATATTCTCAGAACCTCCTGGAACTTTCTCCACAATAGGCTTAAAAACTCATGGAAATTGAAGAACTCAATAGCTACTGAAAAAAGTGTGTCAAGACATAAATTAAGAAAGAAAACACCAACTTTCTAGAATTGAATGAAAATGAATACATAACATACCCAAACTTATGGGACACAATGCACTCTCTTCTAAGAGGTAAATTCCTAGGAAGTGTATATATTTACCTGGTGGCACTCAGAGGAAGAATAGCAGGCTACCAAGAAGAGACTTGATACCCTATGAGCATATACAGGGGGAGGTAATCCCTCTCAGGAACAGTCATAGGGGAGGGGAATAAGGGGAAAATAGGAGGGAGGGGAGAATGGGAGGATACAAGGGATGGGATAACCATTGAGATGTAACAAGAATAAATTAATAAAAAAATTTTATACTTCAACTTAGCACCCACGAGAGATCCATAACAAAAGGAGCCACACCCAAAACAAGTAATACTGCAAGAAGTAATTAGACAGAGCTGAAATCAATAAAGTAAAAACACACAAACCCAATACAATTAATCACTAAAACAAAGATTTGGTTCTTTGCAAACATTTAGATTGACAAACTCCCAACAAAATTGACTAAAAAGTTGCAAGAGAAGACCTAAGTTAACAAATTAGTATAGGAAATGGGGACATAACAGACACCCAGGAACCCAGACAATCGTAATGAAATATTTTAAAAGCCTGCAATCCACCAAATTGAGAGATCTAAAAGAAACTGATAATTTTCTTCCTAAGTACCACTTTTCAAAGTTAAATCAAGATCAGACAAGCAATTTAAACAGAGCCATAACCCCAAGTGAAATAGAGGAAGGCACTAAAATGTGTCTCCAAGTCTAAAAAGGCCCAGGGCCAGACAGCTTTAGTGAGGGTTCTGCCAGGGACAGAGATTCTGGAAGGACTTGTTGGAGAATGACAATGATCAGAAAAACTTATATTTAAAATTAATTTTACAAAAATGAAAATATAATAAAAAATAAAAGAAAACTTGCTAGTAGTTACAGCACATGATCACTGGAATAGTAAGGACCTCAATTAGGAGGAAAAGTATCCTAGCAATTTCAGTAAGAGAACACTTGGCCAAAAAAGTTCCAAAAACTTTTCCATGCTTACTCTCAAGACCCAAGATTTCTATAATGACACTATTCCCTTTGACTATCAGAAGCAAAACATTTCTTTGTTTTAAACGTGTTGACTTATCACTGGTTCCAGAGGCAGGAGCTACAAGCAACAGTGAGAAAAGACGTACTAGCAAGGGAGGAAATTAGAAGAGAAAACATACTCCTGCATCACTCTGCCCATACAGTTAATAATATTTCAAAGCAACTAGCTGTAGTTGTTTCTTTCTTTTTTTCAGGGGAATTTTAGAGGGCTGGTGTGAAGACCTGTAAGTAACCTATGACTTCTAACAAAGACACTTAGATTGGGACATTTAACAGCGCCCATGATGGCAGCTGGTAGCGGTTTAACTAAATCCATGTTGTTGATGTCGTTGTTGTGAACTACTTTTGTTGCTAACTTTTTTTTTTTTTTTTATCGAAGTCACCATCTGGCAAACAGGAGGATGAACTGATCATGTTTTGGTGAGGTGATCACCATGCCAATGGCGGTGAGTTTTATTTTGGCTTGTAGTACCATCAGGACTGTTCATGGGAGGGTAGCAATCCTCCCTCAGATGTGACAACTGTCATCTTATCAAACTAAACCAACTCCCCTTTAAATTGTATCATTTGCTGGCAAAACAGCAGTCCTCTGAGAAAGGAATTGGAATATATAGGTAAACGCCTCTTTGGAATAGATATATTGGATCCTGAAGACTTGACGGGGGAATCAAAACCAAGCATGGGGTGTTGGCCAGTGCTATGACCGTGAGTGGCAAAAACACCTGAAAAGATAAAATTAAATAAAATATTTAGAAGTGAAAATTCATCTATTACAGCTACACATTTTTCCAAGCAAAATATGCTAACTATGAAATCAGACTCACTAAGATTCTTCCTTAGGCAGGCATGCTCAGCACTCAGATAGATATCTGAGAAACCCATAAGTGCTGGAGGCTCCTGCTAGTGAGGCTGCGGTTGGAGAACATGGGCTTCTGCTTTTGATCCTTCATGAATGGTAAATGTCTCGCAAATAGTCTTAACAAATTGCTGATGAGATGACCACCTGCAGACACAGATGTCATGGGCTTACTCAGGAGGAATTTCTAATTCTACAATGAAGGTGCCCACAACCTTCCAAGAATCATTTATTCTTCTAGGATTAAAAAAGCCCCTTTCCATGAACCATTTCTTCATGTAGGTTAGAAGTCCACACGTTCACATAGATTGTCAAGCAGGAGAAGTTGAATTTCAGAATAGCATATGCCGTCATTCACAACCTTCCTTTGCCTCTTCTGTCTCCCATTTGTTAAATTTGCTCCTGGCTGTAGACCAAATAGGTACATAACTAAAAAGGGAGTCCTATGTCAAAAGACTTACAGTGCTCTGTACTCCTTTTTTTTTTCTTTTTTCTTTTTTTTTAATTTTTTTAAATTTTTTTATTTTATTTTATTTTTTTTTAATTTTTTAATTTTTTAATTTTTTAATTTTTAATTTTTTATTAATTTATTCTTGTTACATCTCTATGGTTATCCCATCCCTTGTATCCTCCCATTCTCCCCTCCCTCCCATTTTCCCCTTATTCCCCTCCCCTATGACTGTTCCTCAGAGGGATTACCTCCCTCTGTGTATGCTCATAGGGTATCAAGTCTCTTCTCAGTGACCTGCTGTCCTTCTTCTGAGTGCCACTAGGTCTCCCCCTCCAGGGGACATGGTTAAATGTGAGGCACCAGAGTACTTGAGAAAGTCAAATCCCTCTCTCCACTCAAGTACTCCTAAAGGCCTACTTTTCTGTCTGCAGAGCCTTTAGGTGAAACTTAGATTTTTCTATTGAGTAAAGCCAATTAATCAAAATTTAAAAGACCTGATTTTGTTGATAAGTAGTAACATATGTACTGTTGCATTTCCTGAATGTTTTGTTCAAGTACAGGTAAGTATCTTGCTTCACACTGAACATATTTACCCAGCCCACTACTCTTTTATAAAGTCTGTGTAGATTCCGCTCCTGGCATCTCATTTTCAGGCTTCCTATCATGAGTAATATAGTCCAAATGGATGGAACTAGAAAAGATTATCAGTTCCAATTGGATTCTTAAGACAATTGCAATGGGGTCCAGCTGGAGTATCCCAGGGTTAGTAGCAGAGCTATAAATGAAGAGTAGTGATCTCAGCAGAGGACTTTCAAATGGCTGAGAAACATGTAAAGAAATTCTCAATATCCTTAGATGCAAGTCAAAATGACTCTGAGATGCCATCTTACACCTATCAGAATGGCTAAGATCAAAACCTCAAGTGGCAGCACATGCTGGCGAGGTTGTGTAGAAAGGGGAGCACTCCTCCATCGCTGGTGGGAGTACAAACTTGTACAACCACTTTGGAAATAAATTTGGCACTTTCTCTGAAAAATTGGAATAGTGCTACTTCAAGACCCAGCTATACCAGCCCTGGGCATATACTCAAAAGATGCTCCACCACACAACAAGGACATTTGCTCAACTGTGTTGAGAGCAGCTTTATTAGTAACAATCAAAATCTGGAAGCAGCCTAGATGTCCTTCAACTAAAGACTGGATGAAGAAACTGTCATTTCTTTACACAATGGAATACTATTCAGCTATCAAAAAACAAGAAGATGCTGATATTTGCAGGCAAATGGATGGAACTAGAAAAGATTACCCTGAGTGAGGTAACCCAGAGCCAGAAAGACACACATATTATGTAGTCTATAGAAGTGGATTTTATTCCAACGTAAGTGTCCTCTGAGAGACTCCACCCATCCAGGAAGGGATCGGGACAGATACTGGGTCTTGCAGCAGGACTCTGGGATTCCCAAATCTATTATGTCTAAACTTTCTCTGCTCTACACTTCCATTCTTTTCTACTTCTCACTCTTAAGAAAATATTTTATTTATATGATTTCATTGCAGTCTGCTCTTAAGAAAAGGAAGAAACCCCAACAATAAAACAAAACACATTTTTAAAAAACCCAAAATCCATAAAACTATTGCATAAATTCTGTCTCAGGATTTATAAGTTTATTGCACAGGGTTAAAATTCTGCAAAACTTGTAATAAAAAGCTAGCTTAGAATGTAACAAAAGGTTGGTAGTTTAAGAAATTCTATGCACGGGTAACCTTAATGTGCATGCATACTGTATGTTACTTGGTTTCAACTCATGGGTAGGAAAATAGTTTTGTTTTGTTTTTTAAATAGCAACCATGTGGCTCACTTCCATATTGGCTGATGATTTCTTTAGGATGGAAGCAAGCAGGTGTCTGGAAGCCATCTTTATGATTTTAAATAGGTTACCATATATACTTAACAAACTATAAGTAGTTAACAGGGAATGGTAGGTGGTCCTGATGGGGAATTCTGGGCAGAAAAAAGAAAAGGGCCATTTGCAGCCAATTTCTTCCTGGGCAATATTTGCGACAGTATGTATATCTGTGCTAGTCTCTCCTGAAATCAGTGGCAAGATCCAAGACCATAATATCCTTTCTGATGTATGCAATAGGGGCCATTGTTCCTGGAATCCCCTTCTGAGAACTATGAATACCAAACTCTTGACATCCTCTGCCAGAAATAACGCTGTTGATGATCAGTATCACCTTCTGCAAATGGCTCACTGGGCAGTTGTTAACATCCCTGTGGTGTGGGAAGAAGGCACTTCTCTTGTCCATATAAGACTGGAGACAGCTTGGGCACAAGAGAAATAGGTTTCACAAACTTAAAACTGACCAATCTGAACTCAAAAGGTGAGGACAAGAAAAATTTTCACTGTCCCCATAACAGGATAAAACAAACATAACAGGCACCAAAACCTTTGCCTCCCTCAGGCCCTTGCTTACAGATTCACTCACCTTTTCTGTGCAATGATAATAACAGTGTTTGCTTCTTATGACTACACTATTAATGAAACATGTGTAAACTGTGCACTGTGCATTACAGAGTGTGTCGCAAGTCTTCACTTAGGTATCAGTGCAGCACACATTGCTAACTTCATGAAATACCGGGGAAACCTGGCCATAAGAAGAAATGAAGTTTGTAGGTTGGTTGTCATGAGAACTAAACACCTCAGAGTTTACCACATTGTTCATGTTGACCATCTCTCCTTTACCTCTTTAGTGTTTGACGGAACACAATGACTGTCTCCTTGTTTCTAAGGTATATTTCTCCTCATAGGCCTGTGCTCGCCTTACCACAGTGTTCTGCCTATAGACTACTTTAAAGATGGTAATGACAGAGATTGTAATCCAGTGCCCATTGAACTGAGGGAGGCACACAGTAGTCTGCTGCGACTGAACTTGTATGTGAGCGCATGTGCAGGTCTTAGCTTAATGGTGACTCTGGTCGCCTGTCATTGGTGACCTGTGCTCTTGTCCATATGCTCCCTTCTATCTTTCATCCCTGAGTGTAAGGGTCCAAGAATCTCTGAAGGAAGAGCCCAGACTCAAATAGTATGCAAAGGCAAAGAGCATTTATTCTGCAGAAACAGCCAGCATGCAGGGGTGGACCAGCCATACAAAATGACAGCGACCCCAGACAAAGGCATGCAGGTCTTTTATAGGAAACTAGGGGAATTCCAAGGGGATGAACTCTTCTCTAATTTGATTGGAGGAGCTAAGGAGCAATTACATGGGGCAGAAGCTGATGATTGGCTTGGGCCTATGGCAAGTCATTTGAGTAACAGTCCAGGGCCATTAAGCCATATGATCACATTTGCAGCTGATTGTCTCGGGTCTACTCAGTGTGTTCTTTTCCAGGTGAAGAGCATCCTGTGACTTTAACTGGGATTTGCTGATGCTTTCAGAGGCTATGTGACTTCAGCCACAGTCACTCTTGTAATGTCTGATCCTCTTACTGAGTAGTCTTAATTCGTAGAAATAGGAAGGAAGTTCAACTATTTAAGGACTTGGGAAACTAAGTCAAAGCTTATTTTATTTCATTTTACTTTTACCTCAGGAGAGTTGATTTCCAAAAGACTAGGCCACTTGTCAAGTTAGTAACATAATTGTACTTTCCATATTGCGGTTCTATTTATTATTCTTGCAGAATAGCAATACTTGAACAGCCTACACTTCCTCCTCCTCTGCCTGCCTCTCCTTTTCTTTTTCCTCTTGTCTTGATGATGGTGATGTTATTAGAGATCAGATATAGGTCTCACATATGTTAGGCAAGAACTCCACTACTAAGCTTATCGCTCTCCTGGGGTGATAGAGTTTAAACTTGACAACACTTACTTTCTTCTGGAGAATTCATAATTGTTTCTATCGGACAGGGAGTAATAACAATGTATTATTTCCATGTTTCATTTTAAAATCCATATTCAAAGGGTCTCTGCTTACAGCAGTTGAGATTAATGTAGTATATCTCATTTTACACACTCACTGGAGTGACATGAGATTGTACCACTTAAAAAGAAGGTTGTGAGGCTGCTTCCTGGGAGGTGGGGATGGAAAGATAGGAGGTGCAGCAAACAGAAGTACATGACAGTGCCTGCTTCCCTGCCCACTGCCATTCCCACTTAATGTTTTCAAAATGGATCTGAAGGGTTTGAAAAAAAAATCACACTTTGAGGAAATGATTCTCTCATGTGGCTATTTTTGCTGCCTTGTCCTGTTGTACACACAGAAAGTTATATTCATAGATGGTTAACAGACCAGATGGCAAAAAGCTCAGTTCAAGGCTGGGTTCAAAGGAGTTTATAGTTGGAGGTGGCTCCCAGTTGATAGTGTGAGATCGTTTATTTCCACTATTTCTAAATCTTGCTTTTTTAACCTAGGCCTACTGTTGGTTCCAGTGGTAAATTACTAGATCTTTGCAAATATTTGACCCATGATGTTCCCTTTACAATATTGAAAAGGGCTCCTTGTATTTGGGCAGAACAGTGCAGTTCTGCATAAATGGTAGACTCTGTGAGATTTTGCGGTTAATTCGGTGAGTTAAATGGCTTTTCTCACTGCCGTGACAAATTATTGGTATCTGCAAAGAGCCTTCATCCATTAGTGGTAATGAAAGACTTCTTTGGTCTAAAATGCATTAAGATTTGCATTATCTGTGGTTTTCTTCAGCATCACCCTGGGAGTTGCATGCATGAAAGAGCAGAGGTTGATAAGGAAGAGAGGACTCTGTTTAACATTCCCACATGCCATCTGTCTTGATAAAGTAACTAGCCAGAAAAATAGATTGAATAGAACAAATGTGCTTTCTATAGACAGCCAAGCATCAACTGCCTTTCAGTACAGAAGGATAAAGGAAAAAAATAAATAGGGAAAAGGTAAACCTTACAAGAAGCATAAGCTCTTCTTTATAAAGACAAAAAATGAAAACAAACAATCAAGGCTGTTAAAACATACATTGATATTTACATTAGAAACTTTGGCATTGAATATGTAATATAACAATTACCTACTGTAGATGCATCTGAGCATATTTCACCCTTTGACATACTTTCCTGAGAGACTGTGTGAGTAGAAACAGGGTTCAACCATGAGGCCTAGGCTGGCCTCCAAATGGCAATTATCATCCCTCAGCCTGCCAAGTGTTATGATGGAACATGTACACCACCAAGTCTGGCTTCTCTGAGAGGTCTGAATACAGCAGCATGAAGAACATCAAATTATAGTGCATGTAAAAGAAGCTTGGTCCTAATCCTGACTCCATAAGTTTTACAACAAAATGGCCAAACTGTTCTTTAAATTTCTTCATTTGCACAGGGAGGAATTTAGTTAAGTCAGCTCTTAATTTCATTTGTATCTGTAATACCAAGACTTTAAGCCCAGCATTTTCTCAAAATTACTTCAATAATGACAGAGTTAAATTTGATATAATTCTTAAATTTAAGTAAGTGCACACAAAGAATTCAAATTTAAACCTAGCTTATACATCTAAGTAAGTGCACTGGCCTTTTGATGAGGCAGTTTAGACATTTTTACCCTAAGCCTCATGTTAGAATTCTGTCCCTCACAAAAACTACACACACATTGGGGTGGATGAAGGGGCTGTGACAGGCCATGGCTACATTTTACTCCTACCATTTATCAAACCTTTAATGTAATAGCCAAGTCACATTTGCTCTTCTGCATTAAGACCTGTTGGGGTTGAGGTGCTCTGCTGCTGAGCTCACCCACATAGACTAAAGGCATGTTGTATGTTTCCTGACCCCTAAGATGGCATCTCTCCTTTGTCAGAAGTTACAGCAAAAGCAGGCCAGCTTCTCTCCACCTGCTTTGGTTAAAGAATGATACAAATTAAATGCAAGAAGAAGAAGAAGAGGAGGAGGAGGAGGAGGAGGAGGAGGAGGAGGAGGAAGAAGAAGAAGAAGAAGAAGAAGAAGAAGAAGAAGAAGAAGAAGAAGAAGAAGAAGAAGAAGAAGAAGAAGAAAACAAAACAACAGAGGAAAGTCCCCAAATGACTTAAATATTTTGGCAAGGCATATTTGAAGCAATTTGAATAGACTCTTATAGATTCTTAATTATAGTGTGCACAGGCTTTGGAAATAATTAATGTTTTGGCTTTGAAATCTTTTCTTTAAAAAAGAACATTATGATATCATGACCAGAATTTTTATAAGAATTTTCTCATCAAATAAATAAATAAATAAATAAAAATTCCTGGTGTACAATAAGCACACAATGAATGGTAGATAATTTTACTTACTGTTGTTCTATCAACTGATGATTACTACATATTTGCTTCAACTTCAACAGAGGATTTGGAGTGGATTTCAGAAACAAACCCGAGCAGCATGTCCTGATTAACCTTAGTTGTCAACTTGACACAACCTAAAAAGTGTTTCAGTTGAGGAACTGCCCAGATCCTATTGGCCTGTGAGCATATCTGTGAGGGATTGTTCTGAGGGCAAACCCGTGGAGGAGGGCTGAGCTCACTGTGGATGTCACCATTCCCTGACAGGGTGCTGCATAAGGAAGTTAAATAATTAATTATAAGCCTAAATAATCAAACCCCCAAGCCGCATTCCTTCATGGCTTTTGCCTTAAATTCCTGCTTGACTTCTTTCAATGATGGACTGTAACTCGTAAATTGAAACAAACCCCTTTCTCCCACCCAAAGTGCCTCTGATCAGCATCTTATTGCAACAACAGCAAGGAAGCTAAAGCAGAGCAGTCACGAGGGATATCTGGTAGGCAATGCTGGGTCAGAAAGGGGATATCAAGCGCTGATTTCCTTCAGTAGTTCTAACAACAATCACTACCAGTTAGCAGCGTTGACTTTCTTTCCCGGCAAATATGGAGACCAGAGTGAGGCAAGGCTGAGAAGGCCAAGGCTGAGCTCAGGGTCCTGAGGCAGCTGAGCCATCATTACGTCATATAACTAACTCAGGGTACTGAGGCAGCTGAGTCATCATTATGTCATATAACTCAGGAAGATGTTTGAGACTTTGCAGGCCAGTGTTGGGTCTCCATGGCTATGGAGACGGCTACTGGTGTGGGGGGGGGTGTCTTTAACTAACTCAATGCTGTAGGGTTCTGTGGAGCTGTATGCTCTTAGAATCCTTAAGGTGTCTGTAGATGGGACTATATATTTACATGCTTTTGAGTAACTCATCTTTTCCAAAAAGATTCTTCAGCATTTTTAGTTTTTCAGATGTGTTTTTTTTTTTTTTATATGTGTATGAGTGTTTTGCTCACATGTATGCCTATGTACCGTGCCTGTGTCTGGTACTCACTGATGTCAGAAGAAGCCACTCAGTCCCTTAGAACTCTTGCTGTGTGGGAGAAAGGAATTGAACCCGAGCCCTCTGTTTAAAAAAAAAAAAAAGTACTCTTAACTTCTTAACCACAAAGAAATCTCTCCAGCACCATTTTTTCACTTGTAGGAACTTTATTTTCCTTCCACATTTTTCCACTTTGCTCAGGTGTCTGTAGAAGAGCTCAGGACCACTCAGTGGTGGCTCCAACCCACTCGGTGGCCTGTGCAGTGGGAGCAGCTGACCTGTCCCTAGTGGCTGGCTGGGCACTCTGGTCCTCAGTGGGGAACTGCTGGATGGGCACGGAGGGCACCAGCCTGCCACCTCTGGGTGAGCAGCAGCGGTAAACTCAGGAGCTGGCGCAGTCCATTCGCCCTGGAATTCCTCCTTGGTCGCAGCCTTCCCAACATCAGCCTGGTTCTCCTCAGTCTCGTTTGGGTCTCTGTAGAACGAAAGATCAGGCATAACTTCCCATGAGTGCTCACGGGATATAGTGCCACGCATACGGAGTGCTTCCCGGGCCAGCATCCACCACGTCAGACCCACTGAGTGAGCTCCCTTGTTGTTGCACGAGATGGCAATATGCACATAGCGCAGAGGAGAATCTGTATTGCACAGAGCGATGGTGGGCAGCTTCCCTTTAAGTTACTGCAGGAAGCAAGAACAACTCAGTATGGACCTGGGCAGCACAGAAAGGCAGAAGTCTGATTTCTTACCTGACAGTTTAGAGCATGTAAAATGCAGTGTTCCAAGAGAAGACAGTAGATTTTGCTATCACTATCAAGATCCATTACACACTGACTATTTAAAAATGACCTAACCAATCACATCATCCTTTCAGGCTTTGCTTTTACTAAACGTGGACTTCAATAATTTTGTTGATTAGAAATATCACTCAGTATTGTGAACGCTGTAATTTTTCAGATGTTTTGACCATATTCTACCATCTTCTGGTTAAATGAGGTATTGCAATACAATGTCAAGGTAGTGTATCTCTTTCCATTAGTAGGTTGATAAGATTAGAATAAAAAAAAATTAAAAAATTAAAAAAACAGCTTAGGAAGACTCTTTAGACTTCAAACACACAGCATCTCAGGAAGGCCTGTCATGAGTCCCCTGATTTGGAACTTCCCAGAGCCAAAAGTAGTAAAGCTGCGGACAGACACCCTAGGAAGACTGTGTCCCAGAGGGGGCTGGGACTGCCTCACCCATCACTCTCCAGGGAACACCAAGTGGGAGCTTGATTCTTAACTTTTCTCCTCCACGAAAATGGCAGGCAAAAGCCCAAACTGAAGCTAAGAAGCAGCTTGATTCTAAAAGTGTCTACCAAAAAGGACATCTTTCTCCTTCACAGCAAAAACAAAAAACGAGGGCCCTAGGATGCTGGTTCAGATCTGTCACCACCACGGAATAGACCGAGATGCCAGAGCTCTGACTCCACACTCTCTCCACCCCGGAGAAGACAGAGGACCAAATCTTCCTATGCTGATCTCTCTCCACTTTGAAGAGGTCCCCCTCCTACAGAGAAGACTGCACACATATCTTCCACAGCAAAATCTGGGTTAGTCACTGATGTTCAGAGGGAGCCCTGGGAATTCAAGAAACGGTAGCAAATCACTGTGTTTTGAGACAAGTCTAGTAGGAAGAGGAATTTGAAGCTGTAGCGCTTGGGGCAGAGGGGAAAAGCAGAGAAGAACTCACAGTGAGATGAGCTTTCCCAGTCGGGGAAAGGGCTTGCCCAGAGCTGGCAGGAACAGCAGAACTCAGAGGACGCAATGAAGGAGACACAGAAGGATACAGAAGATCTGGATCAGATGCTGAGAGACAAGAAAGAGAGAGAGACCCGATAGCCAACTTCATTAACAAGAGTAAGGCTAAAAAGAACAAAAATAAGAAAGTGAGGCCTCATTAAAATATCTAGCCTGGATATTGCTGGGATGGAGGGGACAGATCCAATGGCTTTGGATAGAAATACTTTGCCAGGCTGGCTGGCAAGAAACTGCACAGGAGCTTGCCCACAAGTACAGTATGGAGGGCACTTGCAGGCAAGTGAGCGCTGTGCTGGTGGGAGTAGCACAGGACAGCCTGAAACCCAGCTCTAATGGTGTCATGCCGACAGATCCACATGAGCAACTTGCTCTCAGTCTGACTTTTGGACTAGGCTGTGCCCTCGCTGTCTGTGACTGGCATTGGCAGGACACGATGGCTTCTTTATCCCAGGGTTTCTTCTTGGCCAGTGCTCTCCTTTAAATTCATACAAATAGCTCAAACACTATGAATGGGACATTTATATAATTCCTGATTGTTTTGTGGTTCTTCTTGCTGTAGGTAGTTTATTGTATATACATGTAATAATATAAATATGTATGTAAAAAATAAAAATTTAAAAATAGCAACAAAATAAAAAAACAATAAACATTTTTTTGTTAAAAAAAATCTGTAAAAACTTTGGACTGAGTTAACCTGTATGGAATTAGTACTTCAATTTTAGTACTTTTCTTTCTTGAAACTGTCTTGACACTGACTTTGACTGTTGAAGTAAAATAGAAGCTTAGCTTGTCTTTCAAAAGTTAACAGACAGCAGGTTTATTTGCCTATTAAAACTTAACGCGGACCAGAGAAAAGCTGATCACACTTGGTTCCCACAATACTGCAAAGGTTTGGCGTGGGCGGAAGGGTTGGAGACTGCAATATAGAAGGTCCATCCACTGACCTCTTCAGTCTTCTTTGAGGCCAATACCTCCAGCAGTTACAAATGGGCAGAGCGACTCCAGAAGAGTGTGCCGGAGGCCACATCACATTTGTAGCACCGTCCAGGGGATTAACTCGTGGTTCAGCTGGGCGGTCGGTCCTTCTCTGGATGCAGGAGGAGTTCTCCCCGCTCTTGTAAACCATCTAAAGGTAATTTGTGCTCTGGGCTGTGGCCCTGCCGCCTGCTCGGTGCGCCTGCCGTGGCTATACTTTAGACCAACTTAGAAGAGCCCCGCTCAGGTGCCGGGGCTGGCTTCAGGACTGGCTGGGGGAGGGTAGTGCTTGGCATCTTACACTTCTGTGGCTTCGGCTGTTCGGAGGAACACTCTCTGCCACAGAGAACACAATGCCCCCACCCTGTGAGTGGCTTGGGGTCAGAAGAAAGGCAAGCAGAGAATTCCTGGGGTGTTAGAGAGTTCAAGTCTCCAGGGAGACACCTGGGCTCCCAAGACAGGGGAGAAAGCAGAAGATTATAGGGGCACAATAGTGGCTCCACCTCTTCTCTCTAGAGTGTCGTACACCTACAACTGTGAGGCATTTTCTGTGCATACAGACCCTTGACAGCCACATGACTGAACCATTACAATCAATTGGAGAAAGTCTCCATTAAAGCAACTTACAGAAGAAATGGTGGCACAGCTTCTCAGCTGTGTACTTTTGCTACCCATTGTAAATATACAGGAATATCATGTGATATAGCCATTTGAGCATCATGACTTTCAGTGTTTAATGACAGTGGGATGCTTCCAGAGTGTTGATATTTCTGCGCTCATCCATTGATGGTTACTCAGCACCTCCCTTGTCTCAGGCACTGCTCACTGTTGCTGGCCTTGGAGAAGACTGATACTAGGGCCATATCTGTCCTCGACAACGACAGTAGGCCTTAGCAGAGAAACTCATGGTGACTCATCAGCAGTCACTTCTAAATACGTGCAGTGTAATGGTGACAGTGAGAGAAATGCTAGCATTGAAGGCACACATGATCCCTTATAAAATATTCCATGAAAAGTCTATGGGTGTCGTACTATGGACTTCATTTATAGTAAATTCCATTGTACTGCTTCAAAAAGACACTAGATGGAGCCAGAAGACACTGTATGTTAGTGTTTGGGCGGACTAGAGAGTCAAAATGACCCAATAAAGGTAACAGATTTGATGTTCATGAAGTCATATACCTTTCCAAATCTAAGTCTTTCCCATACATTTTATATAATCACAAATTTATGTTTTCATTTAAATTGATTTAGCTGATAATATGTATGCCTAGTTTTCTTATTTTTATGTCCAGCTCTTAGGAATAGTTACTGTCTTCAGTATAAGATGTACCTAGTATTTCTTCTAGTAATGAAGATGTTTTCCAATGAACAACTTTTCATTAGATTCTGAAGAACTTAGAACACTAGAGAGAAACCAGAAATAGAATTATAGTATAAAATTATTTGGTGATTTAAATACCAATTGAACAAGGGAACATATGCAGAGAAAAACCTTTGACAAATCCAACACCCCTTCATGACCAAAGTCTTGAGAGAGCAGGGATACAAGGTGCATACCTAGACACAAGACCACATGCAGCAAACCTACAGCCAACATCAAACTAAATGGAGAGACTGAAAGTAATCTCACTGAAATCAGGGTCAAGACAAGGCTGCCCAGTCTCAGCTTATCTTTTCAATATAGTATTTTAAGTCCTTACCAGAGAAACGAGACAACTACAGGAGACGAAGCAGATACAAATTGGAAAGGAAGAAGTCAAAGTATCACTATTTGTAGATGATATGATAGTACACATAAGTGACCCCGAGAATTCCACTGGAGAACTCCTACAAGTGATAAACACATTCAGTAATGTGCCAGGGTACAAGAACTAATAAAAAAAAAATCAGTAATCTCCTGGATACAGGACAAATGGGCTGAGAAAGAAATTAGGGAAACAACACCAAGACATAAGTAATATAAAGTATCATGGTGTAACCCTAACCAAGCAAGTCAGAGATCTGTATGACAGGAATTCAAGTGTCTGAAGAAAGAAACTGTAAAAGATACTTGAATACGGAAAGATCTCCCATGCTCATGGGATCCATAGTAAAATGACCATCTTACCAAAATCAATCTACAGATTCAATGCAATCCCATCAAAATACCAACATATTTCCTTACAGACTTTGAAAGGACCATTCTCAACTTCATATGGAAAAATAAAAATCCAGAAAACTTAAAACAATCCTAGACAATAAAATAACCTCTGGAGGCATCTCCATTTCTGACTTCAATCTATACTACAAAGCAATAGTAATAAAAACTGCATGGTACTGGCATAGAAATCTATTAGTTGATCAATGGAAGTGAATCAAAGACCCAGAAATAAACCTATCTACAGACACTTGATTTTTGACAAAGGAGCCAAAACCATACAATGGAAAAAAGAAAGCATCTTCAGCAAATGGTGCTGGTCTAACTGGATGTTTACATGTAGAAAAATGCAAATAGATTCTTATTTATCCCCCTGTACATAACTCCAAATGGATCAAAGACCTCAACATGAAACCAGATAGAAAAAAGATAGAGGAACAGCCTTGAACTCATTGGCACAGGAGACAACTTCCTAAACAGAATACCAACAATTAATAATAATACAGCAAGTCGTAGCCAACATAAATGGAAGGAAATTGAAATATCAACAATCTGTAAAGCAAAGGACACTCAATAGAATGAAATGTCAGTCTACAGATAGGAAAAAAGAATCTTAACCAACTCTACATCCAACAAAGAGATAATATCTAACACACACACACACACACACACACACACATTAAATTAAATACCACCAAACCAAATAATCACAATAAAAATGGGGTAAACAGACAATTCTCAAAAGAGGACTCTCAAATAGTCAAGAAGCATTTAAAGAAATACTCACTGTCCACAGTCATCAGAGAAATAAAAATCAAAACAGCTGAGAGTCCATCTTACACCTGTCAGAATGGCTAAGATCAAAACTCAAGTGACATCACTTGCTGGTGAGAATGTGGGGAAAGAGGAACACTCCTCCATTGCTGGTGGAAGTGCACACTTGTATAACAACTTTGGAGATCAATCTGGTACTTTCTCAGAAAATTGGGAATAGTTCTACCTCAAGACCAGATAGACTACTCCTGGATATATACCAAAATTTCCACCATAAAACAAGGACAGTTGCTCAACTATGTTCATAGCAGCTTTATTTGTAATAGCCAAAGTCTGGAAACAACCTAAATGTCCCTCAACCAAATTATGGATTAAAAAAAAACCTGTAGTACATTTACACAATGGAATGCTATTCAACTATTAAAAAACAAACAAAAAAAAAAAAAAAAAACAAGGAAATCATGAAATTTGCAGGCAAATGGATGGATCTAGAAATGACCATCCTGAGTGAAGTAACCCAGACCCAGAAAGACAAAAATGGTATGTACCTCTTAAGCAGATTTTAGACATATAGTACAGAATAAACATACTAAAATTCACAGACCCAAAGAAGATAACAAGGAAGACCAAAGGAGAATGACTAAATCTCAGTCGGGAGGTGAAATAGAGTAGACAGTGGAAATGGTTGAAAGAGAGGGAACAAGTTAGGACAAGGAATGCAGAGAGAAATGAGGGTGGATATTAGATGTGGGGAGAGCTGGGCAGTGGGAGAGGTGGATGTGGGGGTGGGGTGGGGGGGTGGGGGGAGAAGACAGGAGGACAACATGGAGAGCCTACAGAGAGAAGAGAAAGGGAAGGGGCGTGTATCTCTGTGACTAGGTGGAGACCTCTGACAGCGTGGGCTTCGGGGAGGATGTAGGAGTGGCTGACAGGGTGGGCTTCAGGGAGGATCTGGGAGTGGCTGACAGGGTGGGCTTCGGGGAGGATCTGGGAGTGGCTGACAGGGTGGGCTTCGGGGAGGATCTGGGAGTGGCTGACAGGGTGGGCTTCAGGGAGGATCTGGGAGTGGCTGACAGGGTGGGCTTCGGGGAGGATCTGGGAGTGGCTCTAGCTGAGACTCCTGGTAGTAGCCGCCATGGAGATTAAAGAGGACACCCTCTAACTAGACAGGATTGCTAGTGGAAGGAGAGGAACAACAACCTATGCACAAAATTGTTAATTTTAAGAGACCAAATTGTGGATAAATGGCAGAATGATGGAATTAGTGTCTGGTTGTTGAAGGTCAAATACATACATACCTTAATGCAAAATTTAACATTCTTCATTTGCTCTTCCAACCTCTGTCCTATCCTCAGCTGGTTCTATGATGTAAATGAGTGTAGGGGGGAAAGCATTACTTCTACTAGTGGCCCAGTCAACTACATGGATTTGAAGTCAATTGTTATCACTTGGGAAAGAGACCTTCACTGAGAAAAACAAATCAGAGAGGGAAAGCAAACGGTGCTGTGCTTAGGTAACATAAGCTGCTACGCGTGTGTCTCTCCATGTTGGCTCATCACATTCTACGAAACAGTCATCAAGCCCTGTTTAACCTCATTCTAAAATCACCCTTAAATTCAACTACAACGTTCACTGTCTTTCCTTTTTATGAGCTTTGTAAATTTGCCTGGATTTCTTAGCGTCTTTTATCTAGTCTTCTTGTCATCAGCCGTGCCTCCCTCACACAAATTTGAGTTTGAAATTGCTTTCTGAAGCAAAGATCTGGTCACAGCCTACCTCTGCTGGAATGGTTTCCCAGCCCAGCAGCTCCAGAAAAACCCAAGTGATCACTTATTAATGAACGATTAATAATCGTTATTATTTTCATTTTCTCTCTCGTCTGGAAAGCTCCAGTTTTCTGAGCATCTCATATAATGCTTTTACTGATAGCAAACCTCTGAATGTTTGCTATGTGTCTACTAATGAGCCTTGCTCTGCCAAGACACCACTCTGATAGCATTGCCAAGAGAACTATGCTTGGGGGAGGAGATTGAGAATTATTTGAAAATGTGTATTTGACTTCACTCAGCTCCAGATAGCTCTTCCTTGGACCAAGGAAGAGACTTGTTGAGTTTTAATTGTAACATTGTAAATGCACTGTGTCGTTATAGCCATTGATGCGCATGACTTGAAAAGATAATAAGTCGATTGGACTGGGATGTGAAGAAAATGCAAGCATAAACGTGGGCACATGTTGACCGAGAAAGATAGAAATTCAGGAAAACACCATTGCAATCAGCTTTTTTTCTTGTGAGGATTACAA
Source organism: Acomys percivali (assembly GCA_907169655.1). Classification (NCBI taxonomy): domain Eukaryota; kingdom Metazoa; phylum Chordata; class Mammalia; order Rodentia; family Muridae; genus Acomys; species Acomys percivali. The sequence goes on from OU015756.1 coordinate 81,482,689, forward strand.
TATTTCTGGTGTTTGCTGAAAAGCTGTTGTGACAATAAACAACTAAAAGGTGATGGCAATGAAACAGCTAAAAGCAGTGACTGTAATTAACACTCATTGAATATGTGCATGACAGAGAAGAGTTAAGAGAGGAGATGACATTACATTTGGAACTCACCATGTGAGAGAAAGAAGCAGGCTGTGTACCATGCTGAGAAGTGTGTAAGATATCCAGAGCCGCCATTGAAAAACAGTGTACACAAACAGCACAGCAATGGCGATTTACACACTTGGGATGGGGCATGTTTTCTGGCTGATGGATTTCTGGTAGACTCCTCCCTTCTGAAGTTCCTACATGGGAAAATAGGGAGAAGTGTTTCATTTAGCACAGCTGTGATTGCATTTCTTATTTGCATCCCATGGGAGTTTCAAATTCTGTAACATGTTTGACACCACAACAGAGCTCTGGGAAGAAACAATATCTTATTCTTACATTTTGTTGCTTGGAGCAGATAACCAAGAGGAAAAATTTAAATTAATATTGGCTCAATATTTTAGAGGCTTTTGTCCAATATATCCTGGATTCATGGCTTTAGGTTAGGTGACATAGATCATCATGGTGGCAAGAGGATGTGACTGACGTTATCTGTCCCTTATGATACCTGAAGCAGAAAAAAAGAGGCCAAGGTAACAGGACAGGGAAAGAATTCCTCCCTCAAAAACCGTGTCCCCAAGGTCACAATTCCCTCAACCAGGTCTCCTTCATCATTACTGCCCAGTCAAGGTGTCAGAGTTAATCCATCCCATGAGGAACATTCATGGTCCAATGGCTTCCACAAACCCCCAAGTCTGAACATGTTTCAGGGAAATGCTTGGTCTAATGTATTTCAAAACAAAATGGCATTTAATTATCGCTTTGTACTTTAACTCTCAGAGTATGTGATTTGAGAGTCTTGGGTCTCTCTCCTGTGAGATACATAGGAGGATTCTATTACTCACTTCATGGAGTTGCATAAGGTTGAATGACTTCTGTAAACTCCTATTTGAAAGAGTTAATACAAATTAGCCAACAAAAAGCTCAAAAGTTCACAATGTATTTGTTACACAATAGTCTTTCATGCAAGGATCCTGAATCAGTCAGTGTTCAATCTGAAAGTGATCTCACTGGAAATTCACTGGCATTGGAAGTTAGTATTGTTTTCTTGCATCTGTATTAAATAACCATTCCCACAATCTACAAAGAAATTCTAATATTCTGCCTGTCTGTTATCCCAGGGCCTTGAAATCATTACAGTAATTGAAGCATACAGAATTTCCCTTACCTTTTCTTGTAATAATGTAAAAATTTGAAAATCATACATTAAAAAAAATTTTTGTGAAGTAAAAAGGCAGGAGATATTTTGTAGTGGTTATTACTCACATCATCATGAAAAATGAGAGAATAGATGAATTGATACATTTAAATTCAGGGAAATCATCTATAATTCCTAACAGTACGTAGCTCTGAAATTTCAAAGAAATGTTGATATTATATAAGAAGTAAGAAGGGCAAGGGCAAGTAAGGCCAGTGTAGAAGATGTTTAAGGTAAGAGCCTCCTTATGGAAATGGCTTCAAATGCAGCAAACAAGCCACTGGTCAAAATGGCCTCGGTCCTACCACAGACAGAATTCTGCCTAAAAATAAGCAAGCTTGGGACACAGGTAGAGTTGACGGCCAAACACTGCCAAGACAGGGTAAGCAAGTCTTCAATAGTTCCTGCCTCACAAGTTTGTATGTCAGATATACTGGGGCAGAAAGCTGAAGATGATGCTCCAACCTTATAGAGAGCTATGGGTGACTGTTCAGGCGGCAAACTCATCTTCTCATATTGGAAAGCTACTAACCTGCACTTCCTGTTTACTCAGGTAATTAAGTTTTATTCTCTCTCAAGTTTCTGATGGGGTTGAAGACCAAATAGTTTAGTTTCAATTAAGCTTAGTGGTTTAGGGGTTAAGATGTTTTTTAGGTCTAGATAGGTGTTTTAAGTTGATAGATATGAGACATGAGAGATATTGATTTACATTCAGAATTTTAGACTCCTGAAGGTAGGAAAATGTTTTCTTCAATGTTGACAAATACAAATAACCAGAAACACTATGAGTGTAACATTTATATGATTCCTGATTGTTTTATAGTTCTTCTTGCTGTATGTAGTTTATTTTATATATGTGCAATAATATAAATGTACATGTAAAAATAAAAAATTTAGTAAAAGAAAATAGTGGATAAGTATAAGGAATGGCCAGGATAAGAGGGATGGGAAAATGGGTTAAACTACTGTCTTAATGCAGTCAAGTACAACGATAAACCCTAGGAGAAAAGCTCTAGAATCTTAATATTTAAACAAAGAAGAGAAAATCAAACAAAATGCACAAACCATTATTTTCATAAAAGTTGTGAAGAGAACCCATTTGCATTTTATTATCAAGGAATAGCCTTCAATGAGCTCACTTCACTAACCTCAAGGGTGAATACAGACACAGAGGAGGCAATTAGAGAAGAGGCCATGTTCCCCCAGTGGGCAGAAGCACAGACATGTAAAAATACAGGTAAAGATGGAAATGTAAGGGTTGGTGATGCTAACTTAGATAATCACTTCAAGTCAACTGTGATGTCACTTGGGGGATTATGAAACCAATTTTCTTTACCTATAATGATTATTTAATGAACCTGGTTGACTTGTGTTAATATTTTTCAAGGTCTGCTAAGGATTGAATTATCTTTCTCTTTCCTGATAAGTAAGCTTAATTAAAATGTTTATGGTTTTGTTTTGATCAACACTGCAAACAAAACCATAGGGAATGTTTACCTTAGATATTTCCTAAATTTCCCTCCAATTTAAAAGTTCTTAAAGATAAAGAAAGTATCCTGGCATTTCCACTACACCTGGTGTTTGCTGGTATTGAGCCCCAAGTGAGCAACTTAAGTTGTGTCCTGATTGTCAAGTTATAAGTAATAGACAGCAGCCTATGACGTATTTGACCTGTAGTGATCATTCAAAAGGTTGTCTAGCTCAGCAGCCCTGTTTGCTGATATTTGATCAATCTTTATAAATATACTGCTAGACCTTTCACTCAAAGTGATGCATTTCTCAACTTCAAAACAGATTTTATCATATGTATTATTTTCCTAGAGCTACCATTAAAAAAAGTAAAAGGTTGTACAAGTTTGCACTCCCACCAGCAATGGAGGAGAGCCTCTTTTTCCAGCTCCTCTCCAGCATGTGTTGTCACTTGAGTTTTTGATCTGAATCATTCTTACAGGTGTAGGACGGAATCTCAGAGTCATTTGATTTGCATTTCCCCGATGTCAAGGACCTTGAAGATTTAAGTGCCTCTCAGCCATTCTATATTCCTTTGTTAAGAATTCTATGTTTAGCTCTGTACCCCACTTTTAACTGGGTTATTTGGATTTGTCATGTTTAATTTCTTGAGTTCTTTATATATTCTGTGTATTAGCCATTTGTTGGATATAGAAATCAATCTGGTGTTTTCTCATAAAATTGGGAATAATGCTACCTAAAGACATAGCTATACCACTCCTGGGCATATACCCAACAAATACTCCACCATACAACAAGGACATTTACTCAGCTATGTTCATAGCAGCTTTATTCATAATAGCCAGAATCTGGAAACAAAGTAGATGTGCCTCAAATGAAGAATGGATAAAGAAATGGTGGTACATTTAAACAATAAAATACTATTCAGTTGTCAAAAGCAAGAAAATCCTGAAATTTACAGGTAAATGGATGGAACTAGAAAAGATCATCCTGAGTGAGGTAACTCAGACCCAGAAAGACACGCATGGTATATACTCACTTATAAGAAGATATTAGCCCAATATAGCTGTCCTTTGAGAGACTCCACCCAGTAGGGGATTGGGACAGATACTAGAACTCACATATGGACTCAGAGCAAAGCACTGAGAGTTGTATGCAAGAGTTGGGGGTGGAAGGAATCTGTTCAGGGCTGTGCTTGTGAGGGGCTACACAAGGAGACTATCAAGACTAATGAATCTGGATCCAGGGGAACCTGTGCAAACCGATGCACCAACCAAGGACATTGCAAGTAGAAAACCTAGACTCCCTATTCAGATGTAGTGGACAGCCAGCTCATTCTCCATGTGGGCAGGGGTGGGGTAGAGCAGGGCACTGCCTCTGACATGAACTCTGGTGCCCACGATTTGATCACTGTCACTCGGTGGAGAGGCCCTGTGGGAACACAGAAGAAGGGGATGCAGGCTATCCAGAGGAGACCTGATAGGCTGTGGTCAGAAGGTGGGGGAGGAGGGTCCATCTTGTCAGAGGTCTAGGGGAGGGGAATAGGGCAGAAGAGGGAGGGAGGTTGGGACCAGGAAGATAAGAGGGAGGGGATAAAAGTCAGGATGTAACCTGAATAAATTAGGGGTGAGAAGCCTGGGAGAATGAGGAAATAGAAGGATCCAGAGGGTCCTGGAAAACTACAGGCGGGTCTGGGCCCTGGGGTCCTCCTCAAACTATGGCACCAGCCAAGGAAAATATAGGCAGTAAACTTTGAACCCCTACCCAGTCTAGCCGATGGACAGGACATTCTCCACCGTTAAGTGGAGAAGGGGATGTGACTTTCACACAAACTCTGGTGCCCCATATTGGACCATGTCCCTTGGATGGGGAGGCCTGGTGGCACTCAGAGGAAAGATAAGTCACCAAGAAGAGACTCGATACCCTAGGAGCACATACAGGGGGAGGAGGTCCCCCTCAGTCACAGACATAGGGGAGGGGAGTAGAGGGGGGAGGAAAGAAAGGGAGGATACAAGGGATGGGCTAACAATTGAGATGTAATATGAATAAATTAATAAAAAAAATAAAAAATAAATAAAAAAAAACAGAAAGGACCTCAAACCCCATGGTTTTACACAGCAGATGCTATGACCTTTCAGTTCTGATGGTGTCAAGTCTGAAATGAAGATGTTAGCACAGCCACATGACCTCTGCTTTCTTCCCAACAGAATCCTTCCTTCCTTTCCCAACTTCTGGGGCTTTGTTGTCAAACCCTGGTTATCCCTGGCTTGTAAGAGCAGACTTCAATTTCTTCTTCCATGGCATAGGCTTTCCTGCCTATCTGGTTTCCCTGTTATGAAAACAATGATCATATTAGGTTGTGGCCTCATCCTATTCATTTTAAATAATTCATACATCCACTGATTCTACTTACAAATGAAGTCTCCTTCAAGACAGTGGATGTTAGGATGTTGACATACCTATTCTGGGGACATCATGCACCTCACTGTACTCTTGCATTTATGACCATCAACTGTCTAACTACACGTGGTCATCATGTAGACTTCACATGTACATAGTGAATGGGCACATTGTTTAACTAAGACAGCAGGAGATCAAGCCGCTGCTTTACAGCACATCTCCCAATACAAACGGCGCCTAAATAAAAGGTATTTTTAGTATGCATTGCTTTCACTTAAATGCATTTGCTCAGTTTGTATAGTTTTCATCTTGACCCAGTTCTGACTGTGTTTCAGTGCAAGCTTTGCTGTGCATGGGTGAGACGCAGAGCAACTGGAAGCAGCAGCCAGCACTAGGAATACAGTCTGGTGCTCATTAGCAGACACAGATACATGTCTTCTGGGGACCTCCGTTCTTCATTTGGGGCTTAGGTTGTGCTTTGTTTACTCAGGCATGGGGGAAAGAGTTTTCCAGGAGTGGTGGGAATCCGATGAGAACTAGGCCAAATATCAAAAGCTGAACGCACTTCTATACACACGTTTGCCTTGCAGGTGAGCTGAGCAGCTGCGTACTTTGTGGGTGAGATAGCAGAAGTACTCTACACTGTCACTTGTGAGGTCCCAGAAAATGGCACTGTGAGAATGCTGAATTCAGGCCACTGCTTAATTCACCATTACATGCAGCCTCCAGGCAATGCTGATGGGAATCTCCTGTCTGGCCTCACTGTCCCAGAAACAGGAGCATTAGTTCTGTTCTGTGATTTAAAAAAAACACATTCCGAGGGGTTGGGTCTGTGCACAAAGCCGTTCAAAGAAAAGACATTCTGTCTGGACTCCCTGAGGAGGATCATCTTGTCTTAGTGTTTCTGTCCTCTGCTGGGCGCTGGCCTGCCCAAGGCTCGCTCTGCTCATGATTTGTCTATATTTATAGACATTACTGTTCTGTCTTGGGTACCAGTTACTCCAGAGTCACCTAACAGCTTTGCACGGACGTGGAGGAACAACAAATCTGCAGATGATGATGGCCTCTGGTGTCCACAGCATCCATTCATCAATCTCCGCATCTTCTAGGGTGATTAATATAATAATGTTCCAAGTAAATGCACACAAAGTGCTTTTGAAAAGCAAACATTTGTGTGAAAAAATGAAGCTTTGGTTTTTGTGGTGTTGGCTGCAGCTTTTGAGACAGCAATTATCACGCCGAGTGATTGTTAGCATGGGTCACAAGGCCCTTGTGAGCTCATCATATGCAGTCAGCATTTCTATTGAATTGTAAGCACGGCACTCAGAGTCCCAGCCCATTTTTTTTTCTCCCTGGCATTTGCCTGGATGAGGATGTTTCATTGCTCATTTTAATCAACTATCTTTTCTTTGACGTGTAATTATTCAAATCATCTTTATATAGAAAACAAGAAGTCCCTCGGAGGCATTCTACACTGAGGGGAGACAGCAGAGGGTGGGAATGTCAGTGTATGAGCTCTAAGGCCTGCCAGATGCTTGCATAGTGAAAGTTGAGAACTCTTTAATCTCAGTTAATCTGATGCCAAAATATGCATGATAATAATTCTACCTGTTTCTTAGGACATTGGTGAATATTAAAAGAGATTTCATCAAGGCAGAGAGAGAGAAAAACCTTTCCTCTCCTATTCTTTTAAAACTCTTTGAGTCATCAAATCACAGCGGGGCAGGGATTTCTCCTTTATCAAACCATTCTCTACTTATTACAGATATAAGTGTATTTCTGATGTTCACAGGAGTCAGAGAAATCTCTCAGGCTAAAGGCTAAAGGCTAAAGGGCTGCCGCCCCTACCCCTAAATTGCAAGTGGAATGCTTCCATGTTACCCACAGCTTCTGATTCATCAATTGGAAACCAGAAATTCTTCTGAACTCCTTTTTGGGTCTGTTCACTTGGTAGACTAACTAACTCTCAGAGTTCAGGAATATCTTCCTACTTATTTTTACCTATGTATAATACAGTGTGCAGCTCAAGCAAATGGAAGCGATGCGGCCATGCCTGCCTACCTGCAATGGTTCAGGTCTGCGGTAGATGTAGAAGAAGCATCAAACTACTTCTGGCAGGGGTTCAAAGAATCTACCACTCACGTGAGTTGTGCACCCCAGAAGGTTTACATTTGCCTCCCTCCTTTGCCTAGATTCTCAAGTACCATGAAGTCCCACCACATTTATCTTCTAATCACTCCTGGCCAAGCGAAACAATGCCTGTGTTCTAGTTTAGGTGCTCATCAACTGTGGCCTGGACTGTAACAATGCTGTTTGCAGTAAGACATAGGGCAGCAATGATCCAGAACAAATTGCCACTTTGCAGGAGCCCAAGGCTCAGGTATATCCAACTGTCTTAGAAATTTCTAAGTGCAGGTGTGGAGTAGTCCACTGATTAGGTAAAACAAAGTCGCTTCATTTTAAATACAGCCCAGTGGCTGTGTCACCTGGCCCCACTGCCAGCAACAAACAATGGTGTTTTGGTTCTGGCCTATGCCATGAAATTTCTGACCTTTGTGCCTTTGTCAAGGCTGTCCCCTATGACAACAGTGCCATCTCCTTTTTTACTTGACTAACCTCTAGTGGCAAATGATCCTCAAAGTCTCAGAGAAGGCAGCATGTTTAAGAAACAGAACTCTCAGGGTTATGCCAAGACTAAGCATGTTCTAGGTGTTTCTACTGCTTCCTGAGCTTATAGCTGTGACTATACTGTGTGTGTGTATGTGTATTTGTGTGTATGTGTTTGTGTGTGGTGTGTGTGTGTTTGTGTGTGAATGTGTGTGTGTGTGGTGTGTATAGCAATAGGGATTATGTTATAAGATTTTACAGTTAATATTCATTTAGTGTGTATTTGATTCTTTCTTATGTATGAAAAAATTCACTTAATTTTTCCTTTTAAGGCAGAGAAATTGGGAGCAGAAAGATGTTATACTTTAGATATGATATATTTCTACCCAAAGATCCATGTGCAGAACTCCTGGTCCACAGCTTGTGTCATTGAGGGGAACTGAGTCAAGAAGGCTCTGACAGCCCTAAATAAGACATCTACATTAACTCCAAAACCATCAAGGTTCATAAAATATCATTGAAAAGGAATCAGAAAGAATGGGAGAGTGAAAGGATGGGGAGAAGGGCTGTGAAATGCTATCTTCTGGGTATGACAGGGCTACTGTATTCATGAACTCATATTAGTTGTTTATTACCTGCACAAAAACTATAGAAGATCAATCGATCCGCAGTTCTGCATAGATGAAAGAAATCTAGGCCCCATTCCTTAGCAAGTAGTTTTGAATGTTGATAGTTGACTGGAAGAGAATCATTCTTCTTTTCAAATGTGGGCCACTGGTTGTTTTCCCATGCACAGGTGGGAGGCCCCACTTTTGTACATATAAACATCACTAAAAAGACCTTGTGAGTTATAGAAAAAAAACACATGAAGTTCTGAGGAAGTCAAGTTGAGGTAAATATGTAAGGAGTTGGAGGAGAAATCTGGGGCTTGGATATAATAATATCGCTCTCTCTCTCATACACACACACACACACACACACACACACACACACACACACACACACA
>OU015756.1:81491512-81507406 GCA_907169655.1 Acomys percivali
CACACACACACACACACACACACACACACACACACACACACACACACGGATCCATAATTTAAGCATTTTTAAGAAGAGATAGATACTAAAATATACAGCCTGATCAGAAGAAAGGTGCCATTTTGTCTGAGGAATAATGGTTCCTTAGAGGGTGTGTCTTGTTCCTGTATCTTTTTCTGTATCTTTTTCTATGCTCATCACTGTCATAAAATGAGCAGCTCTGCCCCATCACAGCCTCTGCCATGGTGTTCTGCCCCATCCCAGGCCCAGAAACACTAAAGCTATCTGACCATGGTAGCCTCTGAAAGCATGAACCAGAGTAAACTCTTCCACCTTAGAGCTATCTCCTTAGGTTTTCTCACAGCAGCACAGAATGACTGTCTCAGAAGGTAAGGTAACTTCTCATGAAAAGTCATGAGTTGAATAGGATGGACACATAATAATGCTGATTATTTGTGTGGTTTGTACGTTTGTTATAATCATTCACCTTTGTGTGACAGGATGTGTCAGAGGTTTGAGGTATGTTGTGTTTGTTTAGTTCACAGCCACCAGTGTGCAGTCTCTGTACCTGTAGAAGTCAGAAAACAGAGCTTGTAAAGCTTGAGCCACGTTAAGTCATCTAACTGCTGGTGGGGTTTAGGATAGCACATCTTCCTTATGCAGTAATATAATAAACTGTGGGGCTTAGGATAGCACGTCTTCCTTATCTGGTGACATATTAAACTATCAGTGTGCTCAGTGCACACGGCCCAGAAAAGCTGACGTCAGTTTCCACAGTTCGGAACCATGTCTAGCAGCTGCTCAGCTTTGGCTCCCATAGAGAGTTGATGTACATCAGATAAGGATCTTTGAGGAGTTTGGTAGTCATGGTTTGTGGTTTCATCTGTTGAGTCATGCAATTAGCTATTTACTGATTTATTAGATTACCAATGTATAGCAAATACTTTGCTAATTTATACCACATATTAATCTATACTATGAGATAAAGTGAAAAATGAGCCCTAAATCCTACTATTGATAAACTTCTAAAAGAATATGTTCAATGAACACATTAGCAATAACAGGATATCAAGTAACAACTTAGAAATAACTCTGGAGAAAGAATAATAGTGGAGGTATGATTTTTTTCAAAGTATTATTTAAGATAATCATTATACTATTATGGCACGACCGTGAGATCCCTCAGCATCTAGCACTCATAAGGATCAGAAAACTGTGAGGAACAGAGCTCAGTTACTGAGAGGCCATGTGATTCCAACTAATGCATTGTTATGATTCTCAGACATAAGCATGTGCTGACATGTACAGATTGCTCAAATGGCAAGAAACTGCAAAAACTACACTTTAAATCATTAACAAAGCCTGAGATCCAGGGCAGACAGGGAATGAGTGCTGGTCACTGCGTCTGAAAAATATATGTGCCAGGGGTGATATTGTCAATAACATTTTAAAATAATAATGCCATCATTATTGCTTGGCAATGTAAACTCCAAAAGATGTCCTTAAGAGATTTTACTGCTCATTTTTATTTTCTATTTCTGTTCCTATATATATAGATGGGACTCTGTGGCCTGGATGTCAACTGTCTCATATCCCAAAACATAAAAAGTTGCCCTTTTCACTGAAGGTTGCTAAGGGCATACCCATTTAGAAAGGAAAAAAAAAACTTGTGGAAGAAAGTACACATATGTCCTGAAAGTACCTTTTTCTTCATGTTGCACTTAAACAGTGAAAACAGAACATGTTAAGTTATCCAGCTGCTAGTGCTGCCGTGGGTTCATCTTTTGCTGGACTGGAGAGTCTTTCCAGCTCTGCTCTGCAGACCACACCCAGTCCCATAAGTATAGGCTGGAGCCACTTGGAAAAGTAAGGGTGACAGCCTTCTTTTCATGAGGAGCTAAGTTTATATTTAAAAATGCTTCAACTTCATGAAAAACTTAAAAGATAATACAGTGTGTCTTGTGAAATGATGTAGTACAACGTCTTAACACCAGGCAGTTCTGGAGGTACTCAGTTAAGTGTTCTTGAGCTAACTTCTTAGTAATATTTAACTACCATGCATCTTTTCCTATTTTGCAGTTAAATAATAATTATTATAGTTGTGGGAATGATGGTATTGTTGCTCAGTGATGATGATGATGATGATGATGATGATGATGATGATAGTGATGGAGATAGTGATGGCAATGACAGAGCAATTGATATTTATTTAGTACCAATTGTAGACCAGAATTTCAGACTAGACAGTGAGAAACAAAAGCCATCATTGGAATAGGATGGAATATAAATCAAATCCATAAATAAAAACTCCAAGAGACAGACTTCTTTAGAGTTAGGATAGATATCAGCCAAGGGAGAACAAGAAGCTAATGCTTTGGAAGGTAAAAGAAAAAAAAATCAATGAAGAATAAACTCTCAGTGAAGAAAATAACAATGTTTTCATATAAAAACTTTGTGAAGTCATTTCTGGTGGAAACAGAAGAAAGAGGTTTGCAATGGTTGGTCCATAATTACCAACGTGACAGGACTGAGGTGTCTTGGACCAGAAAAGTACACTTCTGGGTTTATCTGTGGGGTGATTTTTAAAGAGGATTGACATGTGTGATGGTAACTGAGGACAAAATCCATATCAACTATGGGTGACTCCACATCATAGGTGAAAAAAAACTGGAGCAGGTAGATGGAAGCTGGCGCAGCTGTGCAACTTCTGACTTCCCCTCTGTATATGCGAATGTGTTTATTACTACTGCTGTTGCGTGGACACTATACTACAGAGTTTTCATCCTTCCAAAGTGGAATCAACAGCAAGAGCCCTCCAGGGAGCATTCAGGCCTCAAGTGTCAGACTACAACTGCCCAGGAAGCCTGAAGTAAACAGATACCAGGATCCCTGTCTCTGCAGCATGCTGTCGGCCACTGTAGAACTGCACAGCCACTGTGTTCTAAGCCAATACAATCCCTGTTTATAACACACACATACACAACACACAACATACACACAATACACACACACACACACACACACACACACACACGAGTCAATTCTGCTCCAGATATTCTTGACGATGATGTGAAGCCTGATTGTTCTAGGCAGTGACAAATGTGGGCAAATAAAGTCACACATGAATAATTACAGCCATCAGAATTATCCTCTGTACTTAGGTGCATTTTTGTCATTTATGGTATTGTATGTTTACACTTAATACTAAAGTTAACACAGACAGATAATTTTGTTACATACTTCTTCAAGAACTTTATTTTTCCAGAGACTTACATACACACACACACACACACACACACACACACACACACATATATATATATATATATACATATACATATATACAAACACACACACACACACATTTTATCCTTAGTGAATCCAGTTCTGTTTTTTGTTGAGGGTTACTGGGAAAATTATTTCATTCCTAATGAGCTTTGAAATTGACCAGTTATTTGTTTAGCTTTGGGCATGCTTAGTGTGCTCTTGTTTGTTACTTATTTTGCCTTTTCAAGATCGTGTCTGACTATGTAGCTCTGGCTGTCCTGGAACTCACTATGAGGACCAGGCTGGCCTCAAACTCACAGAGATCCTCTTGCCTTCTCCTCCTGGGTGCTGGGATAAAGGTGTGCACCCGCACACCTGGCTGGAACCTCAGCATGCTAATCTAGAGTCCTGATTAGTCAGTAAGGATGAACTTTGGGCATAGATTCACAACACCTGATATATTGCACTTGGACAATGATGTACTAAGTGCACCCTTAGACATCTTTGAGCAATGCCTGGCTTTGCTTAAACTGTCTTTGCCAATTGGTCAATGCTGAAGCTCATTTTCAACTGAGGTTTGTGTTAGTTACATATTATTGCACTATAACCTGTTTCCAAACACTGGCTTAAAGCCCTGTGTTTGGGTCAGAGTTTGGGGAGCAGCTCAGTTGGGTAATTATGTCTAGGCAGTCTTCCTGAGACAGTGCGTCACAGACCTGGGAGTCTAGCACGCAATGTGCAAGCATCACAGGAACCTTCCTGCCTCTTCTTAAGCTGATCCTCACTGCAGAAGACTCCAAGGGCCCCACGTGAAAGAAACATCTTGCTCTCATAAAGATAAGGCAGAGCCTTGCAGCCTGCCATCTAGAACATGTAGGCATTCATTCAACTTGCATTTTGTAAGATTCAGTCATTTTCCAGTCTCCTAAGCAGTGGGAACACAGCTGTGGGAAAAGTCCTTTCATTTTTTTGAGAAAGAAAACAACAATAAACACACTGTCATTTTTTTAGTAGACACCATTATGTAATATCTAGGAAGTAGGTCAGGCAGAAGCAAAAAAAAAAAAAAATTAAAATTCATTCTTACAGGATGACTAGAGCAAAGAAAAACTATTTGATCTCATATCAGCGTGGTACCTGCCAAAGACTGGTGATGTGCTAACTGACAGGCACCTTGAAGCTGCACTTTTAGTGATGCAAGATTCACATGGATTCAGCTAATAGAATCAGCTAGAACCACAATTGACCAGCAGCCCAGTATTGAAGTAAATGAGCACTTCTGGGCGTAATAACCCACATCAATAGTATGGAAAATAATTCAACAAGATGTACTCACAGTGATGCCACCTTTGTGGTAAGAGAACAATTAGAGTTTAATAATTATGCACAGCAGCATAGTTGAGACCTCAACAATCATGTGCATAGACAAGTAAGAATCAGAGTTTAGTGGAAAGTAATTACAATAAAAATAAGTTATTGAAATAACAGGGAAAAGAGTAGCAGTATTGACCTCGTATGACTTTTCATAGTTCTTATTCTGCATTTCCAGGTTAATAGGCAGATGCATAATTTTCAAGTGTGGGTGTGATGTGGGTGCTAGGGAGATGCTCCATCTCCTGTACCTGTCTGTCCTGTTTCTGTCTCTCTGTCTGTCTCTCTGTCTCTCTCTTTGTTTCTGTCTCTGTCTATCTGTCTGTCTGTCTGTCTGTCTGTCTGTCTGTCTGTCTGCCTGTCTTTCTGCCTGCCTGTCTGTCTGTCTGTCTGTCTGTGTGTGTGTATCTCTAAAGAAACAAGCGTTCTGCTTTAGAAGTATGTATGTGTGCATATTAATTTGTAATTAAATAGTTAAAAGGTACATGTTTGGAACTCATGACTTGTAAACACACATTTCAAAAGCATAATGCTCATCCTGTAATTCACAAATCAGAATAGGAAACTTATACAGAAAAAAAAAAACCCAGAAGTTTAAATAAGAATAAAAGATAGACAAGGAACATGGTCTTTATCAGTCTTTAAAGCAATATTAGTGTTTCCCCCATAATATTCACAGAGGCTGTCACATGTTTAAGGCATTTGATTAAATTAATACTTCTTCTTGGCACACACTAATAAGGGCAACTCAGATAGAAAAACCAGAAACTGTTCTCCTAGGTCTGGCTGTCTCCTGAAATGCGGATTGAGCTGGCCGTGTGAGGTTTGGCACACCGCTCCAGCTTGGCTTTTCAGCCTGTTGCTTCTCTAGAAGTTGTCTCCACCACCAAACTCCAGCCAAGCTAGAGGGTGTTCTTTTGTTTGTTTGATTTTGAGACAGTATTTTCCTTGCTGAGTAGTCCAGCAACAATTTTCTCCTGTCTCTTCTGCCTGTCTTACTTAGTATTTCCTTTTAGTCAACAGGTGACATCATTCAGAAACCTAAAGCCACGCCCATCACAGCGTTCTTTTTGAGGTCTCTCCTGACACCTCTTGTTTTGGATGTTTCCCCTTCCTCTGAGGAAGCGAATGTCATCAAAACAACATTTCTTTGTCATTGTTTTGAGGCTGCCTTTTTGCCATCCTGCCACTGTGTGCTGGGTGTTGGGGACACGGGTGTCACTGTGTGCTGGGTGCTGGGAACACAGGTGCCACTGTGTGCTGGGTGCTGGGAACATGGGTGCCACTGTGTGCTGGGTGCTGGGAACACAGGTGCCACTGTGTGCTGGGTGCTGGGAACACGGGTGCCACTATATGCTGGGTTCTGGGAACATGGGTGCCATTGGTTCTGGAATGTCTACTGTCATTGTTTTGGGGATGGTACTGCAGAAAGCTATAGAAAAACTTTGTTCACTAAACACGGACTGAATGATTGCAGCAGAGACCAGCACAGATATGTCTTTTTCCCTCACATCTACTTAACATTTAGCTTCTGTGTGAGGCAACATGGGAAGAAAAGGAAAATGTAAGATTTAATAGTCAAAGGTACTGAATCAAAAAATTCCAAACATCGAGTTGCACAAAGGTTTACAACAGAGGACAGCTTACTCACCTTTCCCCAAACTAGCTGCCTGATCTAGGTGGTCATTATGGTGTGTATGTCAGAGGTGCAAGTAGGTTTGTGGGTGAGATGGAAATTATATCACTGGCATGTCTCTGTCTGAGTAGCGCACAGAACTAACAAAGCAAATCCAAAGAAAACTATTTATTTGTTTTTTCTGGGGGGGCGGGGTGGGGTGAGGTTTTGAGACAGGGTCTCTCTGTGTAGCCTTGGCTGTCCTGGACTAACTTTGTAGACCAGGCTGGCCTCGAATGCACAGTCATCCGCCTGCCTCTGCCTCCCGAGTGCTGGGATTAAAGGCGTGCGCCACCACCGCCTGGCAGAGAACTATCAAACAGACAAAGCAGAAATTTCATCTGTCACTCCTCCTTATTTCCACTGGTGAGAAATTACACCCAGTGGTCACCATTAGTTTCAAGGATGATGTAACATTTGGGAACAGGAAGTGACTGGGAAGAACAGGAGGATGGCTTATAAAGGACTTTTATCAGTAACTGGCCTCCTACCCAGACGGAATCTGATTGACATTCTGTGGAGAAAAGGGCCACAAATAAGTGTTTATATTTTGTTTCAGAGGAAACCACCCTATAATAATATTAAGGGCTGTGATATCACATGGCTAAAGTTGGCGTAGTGAGGAACTCTTCAATATTTAAAGCTGAGACTAAAGACAGACATCGACCAAGAAAACAAAGATCAACTGCATTTCTTTGACTGCCAAGGTAAATACAGAGCTCCTTTGCCAAAGCATAGTGCTTACTGATGGTCCTTTTAACCTGAAAACTGTACTATGGGGTTAATGACCAGTAGCTGTTCTCCTAAAGAAACATGCAAAAATTTAAATGTCAAAACTCAGACAATAGAAGGAATAGAGAGAATGGAACAGGTGAGAGCACAGGGAGGGAAGAGGAGCCAGTTTGACGAGTGAGAGTCTTTTGCTTGTGTCAAGTTTAAAATGACTGAGTTAGGTTCTGCAATGAAGATAGCAACCCGGAGCCCAGGGTTGTCGGTTTCCATGCAAGAGGAACAGCGAAACAGCTCTAGAACTCATGGAATGCGGCCCACCAGTTAGCAAACCCAAGATGGGTGTGTCTCGGCGAGGCATAACCCCGAGAACTACGTGTCCTGAGGACTTCATGCTGTTATGGAGCATAGCTCTGCTTGTTACCTTTGCTGTCCTTATAATTCCCTTAATATGTGAGTTGTGTGAGCTCCCAGCCCCTCACTGGGCATCATCATTGGCATACGGAAGAACAATGCTTGATCTCTTTCAGGCATTGCTGCTGGAGCAGATTAACGATTCAACCACCATCTCTGAAAACAACCTACAGATGTAGATTGTTAACAATGATCACTACCCTTAGAAAGAATTTGGAAAAAATAGATTGTTCAACAAGGTTAGGTAAAGATGTTTTTGCTAGTGGCTCTGATGTAGGAGTCTTAGGGAAGAATACATTGTTTAGCAAGGTAAGGTAAAGATGTTTTTGCTGTTGGCCCTGATGCAGGGGCTCTTAGGGGACAATTGAAGTTAAGAGAAAGTACATTCTTATTAGAAAAGCGAGAGAAATTTTGAGGTTGGCAAAGCAAAAACAATGGCCCATAGCAGCATTGGCTGACGTGACTCTTTCAGGCTGGGCTGGTGACTGAGATGATGATTGATTTCCTTATTCTATTTTTCTTCCCTCAGCTTCCTGATATGATTTAATAAAACATATTAATGAGTAGATGAGCACCTTTAGGACTTAAAATAGACATGGCTGATTATTTTTATATAGGAGTTTAGATTTGTGATTCCTTTAAGATCTTCATAAGATTACTTCTTAAGATAATTGATTGCTTCTTTGTAACTGCAAATTGCAGCACGCCAGTAAAGAAAAGCTGGTTGAGAAATTCCCTTGCTTGATTATACTCTGTTAATATGTAACAAGGTGCTTATGTACAAACACATGTGGATTCTCAGAAATAACCTGTTATTCGTGTTTGTTCCTTACCATAATACCTAAAACACTTGGTCATGTGAAGGTATTGTGGAACATGATTTTCTAACGTAGATTCATTGTAATCGCTTATTTATAGAGAAATAGAATGTAAACACATTGTGATTTTTGTACTGCTTGGAAGATTTTGTTGGTGTATATAAACTGTGAAAGCAAAAGGATAAGGACAGAAGAAGTAGAGGAAGAAGAAGAGGGGGGGAGGAGAAGGAGGAGGAGAAGGAAGAAGAAGACGAAGAAGAAGACGAAGAAGAAGAAGAAGAAGAAGAAGAAGAAGAAGAAGAAGAAGAAGAAAACAGATAAGAACAGGCATAAAGATGAAAATAAGAAGGTAATTATAAAAAGAAGAGGCAGCTTGTTGAAACCTACCTGCTGGAGTCTGTTTTATTCGTTGTCTAGTGTAAGGGTGTGTGTGTGTGTGTGTGTGTGTGTGTGTGGTTATTTTCTCTCCTTCTTTCCCTTTACTTTTTAGACGCTTTCCATCATCAGTGGAAGCCCCGCTAGGAGCCATCAACCCTAGTCCCCACTTACCTACATCAGTGGAAGCTATTGCCGGTAACTGTCAGTTCCGGCTTGGAAGGTTGGCCTCAGAGAAAGCCTGCAGGGTCCCAGCCAGGCAGCCACAGAATTCATGCCCCACCTCAGTTCTCCCCAGTTGATGTCCAAGCTGGGCTTCCATACAGGGTCATGGCAGTGCTTGTGGTGGAAGGTGTGAGCTCTGCAGTGTGCCATTTCCTATCCTTTTTATAAACTGCAGAAGTAAAGCAGACAATGCTAAGAGCCTCTTCTTTCCTGTGGAATACAAGAAAAGCTATAATAGCTTTTCCTAAATGGCAGCAGCTCAGGGGAGACAAAGCCCTTCCATTGCAGTGCCATGGGAGCCATGGAGGAACATGTGCCCAGAGTGAAATGTGAAAAAGGACGATGCAGCCAGGTGTGGTGGCGCAAGCCTTTAATTCCAGCACTCGGGAGGCAGAGGCAGGTGGATTGATGTGAGTTTGAGGCCAGCTTGGTCTACAAAGTTAGTTTAGGACAGCCAAGGCTATGAATATGTAACAGAAATTTTAAGGATCCAAAAAGAATTGGAAATGTACCTGCTAAGAAACAAAACAAAACAAACAAACAAAAAAACTTAGGGCTAGGATGTTGACTTTTGGGTTTGACATGAAAATGAAGTTAACAAGAGATTGAAGAGGCCAAAATTTAAGGCCGTGGGTAAATGGCAAATTTTACAGGGGGAAAAAAAGAAGATATTCCTGTGGTTGGCACACTAGTGAACGTTTTAATAAAGGAGAATAAGAGACCACACTTTACACAGCAGGAACCCGAGGACATGGCGCTCTTCCAGCTCCCTGGTCACCCGTGCTCCTGTTTCTGTCTTTTACAATATCTACGCACACCTGTCTCTTGTCATTTAGTGCTTCCTTCCTACCTCTATGGCTCTTTACAAATTTACCCTCACAGGTCTCACTGTCTTTCGAGCACCTGTACAGCTTGCTGTGACACCCAGGTGGTGCTCGGGTTTTCCACTGAATTGTCCTGTGGGTTTGTTTATAGGCTTTTCTCTAGTCTCCTGTCACTTATGTACCTTAACTCCCAGATAAATTCACCCAGCGTTAAATGTCAGACAGACACTGTCTCAGCAATGCACTCGAGGAATATGAGGGTAAGATAGGACAATGAGTGCAGGGAGGGAAAAATCGGAAGGAATTGAGTCTATCCATTAAATAGACATACTAATTAATTAATTATTTTTGGGCAAAGATTTTGGCTGATTTATTTAGGGATGTCACTACTTTAGGCTTTATCTCCTTTTTATGTCCCCATTTTATTGATGTAATCACTTTACACCCTGACCCCAGCTCCTTCCCTCCTCTCCTCATTGGCTCACTGGCTCACTCTCTCTGAAAAAGGGAGGCCCCCAAGGGTTACCAACCCACCCTAGCACCTAAGTTGCAGCAAGCCTGAGTGCCTCCCCTCCCGCTGAGGCCAGACAAGGCAGAGCAGCTAGGGGGAGGGGGATTCAAAGGCAGGCAACAGAGACAGAGACAGCCCCTACTCCCGTTATTAGGGGACCGACATGGTGATCAACTGCCCGTCTGCTACATGTGGAGGGAGATAGGCCCAACCTGCATGTGCTCTTTGGTTATTTACTTATTTATTTTGCTGTGGGTCAGGTTATGTTCTAAATATTTTGTAAATAATAGTCCCCTTAGTGCTCATAGAGGCCCAATTAGGCAAGCATTATACAATATCATTCACAAAGCCTAATTAGTGCTGTGACATTCTCAGCTGGCAGATGAATTGGGATTTGGGGCCTTCTTATTCTCCTGTCTTCAGTCTCCTGACTTTCTTAAGATTACACCATGTATACCAGACCTCAGATACCAGAGCTGGAATTGGCTAGAAACGCTCTGCCTGAGGCGACATCTGGCTTCTGCGGTGGTGGCGGGTGGGGTGGGTGAGATCAGTGCTTTTATCTTCTCTGAGAAATCTTCTCTGAGGGTTTCCATGACCCCCCCCCCCAATCCTTGCCAATGCTGTGGGGAGGGTAGACTTAATTCTTATCATGTTATTACTCAGTAGCTTATCCAACACCCTAGGTCCTCCTGCACAAACCTTAAGGCAAGCAATGTCCGACCGTTGAGCACCACGTCTAAATTGAGGGGCTTAGCATCTGTCTCACACTCACCTGCTGGATGCTGTACCCACTGAGTCAAGTCTGTGACTGGAATTTACTATAGAGCGCTGACCTCCAGAAGGCACCTACAGGCTTTTCCTAGCATTGTGATTCATACTCCTGTTATGTTTGTCTCTCTCAGTGGTAGAAGTAGCAAGTCTCTTAGGGTGGACCAACTTTATTCCTTAAAGTTAACTGGAGATACTTTAAGTCGTGATTTTAAATTTAGAACGCCCCGCTACCTTAGCAGAGGAATATCACGAGGCAGTAGTTTTCATTCGTCAGGATCCCCAACTGTTCATCCCCCAGAAAGTCACTGAGCAAGAAGTGTGCGCCTCTCTGCCAGAAGGTCGGAGCACCACCTGTCTCCAGGCAGAAAAGGTTGAAGTGCAGGGTCCTGAGGGAAGTCCCTGTCACAAGATCTCTGGTCTAGCCAAGATATTTTCTCTGCAATAAGCGTTACTGCTCTATTATAGTGAGGTGGCAACCAGGGCCCAGCCTGACCGGGAAGAATCAGGTGGCTTCTTGAGGCACACACAGCTCGAAGCAGCTCGCTTCAGCCAATCAGCACCTCAGTGGGCAGAGATAAACAGCCGAAGACTGAGGTGGTGAGGTGGTTCTGCAGTCATGTCCGTGGGTCCAGCAATGAATTCTTTGGGGAAAAGGGAGACCCTTCTTTCCACAGTGCTACGGCTCGGAATAAACAGCCGGTCTCAGGTGTCCTTTGGTGAAGTAGGTAGGGCTCAATGCTGTATTTCATGTGAAACAAGAAGTTATAACCCTTGGGCAGTGGGCGGGGGGGGCGGGGCTTTGATGACGGACGCGTCTCATTGGCTGGGACTTAAGATACTGGAAAAGCTCTATTTGCATGGGGAAAGATAACAGGTGACAGACTCATGTGACTGACCACCAGTAGCCTCCTGAGGGTTGTGTCCCGTGCTCCTGACCCAGGCAAGGAAACAAGGAGAGAGCTTTGTCCCCTACCTTCCATTCTCAGGACGAGATTTAAATCTCAAATTTGAGATTTTCAGGCTTGCAGCATCTTAATCTAGCTGGTCCCATGGCCATTCCCCTGAAGGCACAGTCCACAAGCCCCACAGGTAGGCTTTGATAAAGGGCCGTTTAGTCTTCCAAGAGAAACTAAATTAACAGAAGCCTTTCTATTTAAGAATCAATATATTAGAAACACTAGTGAACTAAAGTGCCTCTGCTTAAGCTCACCTGTCAGCAAAAAAAAAGTCCCAAGACCTTTTAAGGGGCATTGCTCATGAAATAGTGAGACAATTGTTACATAAACTCAATACCAAGGTCAAGTGGTCTAGGCAAGGTCAGTTCTCAGATATGAAGGTATGTGGGGGGGGGGGGAGCGTGAGGGGAGCAAGATCTTCCCCAGACTCTAACAGTTTTGCTCTCTGACCCTGCGATGGTGAACAACAGTAAAGCTATTCTCATACTATGAGTGGCGTGGGATGACTACTTCTGGTAACTGTCGGGGTAGACATCCACTACAGTTTATGCACGTAATCTGAGGGATGGGGCTCAGATTGGCAGGATAACAACCTCTACTCCTAGTCATGTTAGGGATCCCAGAGCGCATGAAATGCTCCATGAGGCCACTAGGGACGAGGATCCCATCTTCCTGATACAGGGAACCCCAAAGAGTCACATGGCACATGCCATCAAAAGTGACAGTGATAAGTAGTTGATGATTCCCAGCCAGAAACATAAAGAACCATGTCAGCTTCTTGGACAAAAAAACAAACAAACTGGCAAAAACAAAACAAAAAAAAACAACACAAAAAAACCTGCCTTGAAAATGCAGCTTGAGGTCCTGGATGTGGGGATTCTGAGAAGAATGTTTCAGAGGAAGTCAGAGCACAGTGGGAGGGTTTTAATTTGACCAATAAGGAGACCTGGCTCATTTTTTTTTGTAGGTGATCGTGCTTACGCATTTTGTCGGTTAGTTTTGTGTGAAAACCTGGCTGAAGCCTGGTGTTTGTAGTACTATATTTATATGTTTATAAAGTTATGGTGAAGGTAATGTGCAGAAGCAAAGGAGATAACTCTCACCAATGATAGAGGGACACAGCAATAAGCTGAAGATTAAAAAAAAAAAAAAGACTTTGGGGCTGGCAAGATGGCCCAGTGGTTATAGATCACTCACTGCTCTTCCAAAGTTCCTGAGCTCGATTCCCAGCACCCACATGGCAGCTCATAACCGTCTGATGCCACCTTCTGGTATGCAGATGTACATGCAGACAAAGTACCCATACACATACAATACATAAATAAATAAATCTTTTAGAGAAACAAAGGCCTTGAGCGTTAGATCAGTGGTTAAGAGCACCTGTTCCTTTTAGATCAGTGGTTAAAGAGCATTTGTTGCTTTTAGAGAGGATCAGAGTTTCAGTTCCAGCACCCCCATCGTAGCTCTAAAATATCTGTAACTCCAGCTCCAAGGAATCTGAAGCCTTCTGACCTTCATGAGCAGGCACCAGCACTCACACATACATTATAACCAAATTGCTATATGATATATATATGTGTGTGTGTGTGTGTGTGTGTGTGTGTGTGTGTGTATGGATGGGTGTATTTGTGTGTGTTAAAAAAAAAACCAAGACAAAAAAAGGTTTCTTTTCAGAAGACCTGGCTGGATACCCAATATTATGCTTGCCAATAGAAGAGACCTACCTACATAGCCCAATGAGAAGGAAGATTTCACGTCTCAGATAATCAGCTGGCCAGTATGCATGTGTCATCTCCAACATGCACACTGACATAAAACATACTGTAACAGCTCAGAAACCACGGTGTTAAATTAACCCTGCCAACGAATGACTCTCTCTGTCCATCCATACATAGTGAATTAAAACTTACCATGTAAAGTTACAGAAAACCCAATGTAAGAGAACACGTCATAAGAGCAGTTGTGTCTCAGACTGTCACAAAAATAGAATTTCAGCTTATCACATCAACCAAGTCATGTTTAAATACAAAACACTCAGCTAGCCAGCCCAGCTGTCTCTACCTCACTTTCATTTTCTGCCTATAAATATCATTTGATCAAAGGTCTTTGAACTTGGTCTCATTAGAAATATAGCTTGATTGAAGAAGAAGAAGAAGAAGAAGAAAGAAAGAAAGAAAGAAAGAAAGAAAGAAAGAAAGAAAGAAAAAAGAAAACCATTTAGGACCTAAGCTAAATTACAGTAAATTTGAACAATAGTAGTATAAAGGAAAGTAGGGAGACGGAAAGCCCAAACCTTTCTTTGGGAGTGAGATTTGTTAGATCATCTGTGAGGCACCAAGAAACCCGCAACTGTTTCTCCTCAGCAGCCCTCAGATTTGATGTCAAGGCTGAAGGGTTCTGGGAAAGTTCTTGGTGCCAAGGACAACTTTGAGCCACAACTAGCAACCTTCCCTTCTGTGGTATGGACTAACTTAGAGAACGGTGTGAGGTCTAGTAGAGTGACATAAATTAAAGGCTACAGAGTGGCGTGGATTGCAGACCATTGGCAATTACCACAATCAGCGCTAACAGCTGAGGTAGGGGAGATTCCGTAGTTGGTGCTGTGTGTTATCTGAGAGCAGCATGCGCTCATCACCATGGCTGTGACCAGGGAGCACGGAGGAGCAGGGAGCAGCATAGCACTGGTGGTATTGTGAGTGTCTTTGGGTCTCCTGTATTATTTGTCTCTTGATAAGCATGCTAGAATATATGATTGGATCATGGAGTAGTTTGCAACTTTCTAGAGCAGAGTAGCATTACATGCCTGGCAGCAATTGACTGCATATTTCAAAAAAGCTAGTAAAGGGCATTATTTTGAATGTTTCTAATGCTAAGAAATGATAAATATCTGAGATGATAGGATAATGTCATAATGTATTCATACATTGAAACTTCATACTACTAAAGCAATAAAAGTGAATATTTAAATGTTTTCAAAATGTTATAAATTACATCTGGTATTTCTGTCCCTGTTCCCCCTCCCCTCCCCCTTGTGTGTGTGTGTGTATGTGTGTGTGTGTGTGTGTGTGTGTGTGTGTGTGTGTGTCTCAAGCTGGTGGTCAAATTTGTTGCCTTATACACAGTAAGAAGTCACTGTACCACTAATCTCCATCTCTAGCCATATATGGATATTTGTATTTTTATTAAGAAAACCCATTGTAGGAACATTTCTCCATTGCTGGTAGGAGTGCAAACTTTTACAACCACTTTGGAAATAAATTTGATGGTTTCTTGGAAAATTGGGGATAGTTCTACCTGAAGACCCAGCTATACCACTCTTGGGCTTATACTCCAAAGATGTTCCACCACACCACAAGGATGCTTGCTGAACTATGCTCAGAGCAGCTTTTTTCATAACAGCCAGAAACTGGAAACAATCTAGATGTCCCTCAACCAAGGAACGGGTGAAGAAAATATGGTACATTTACCCAATAGGATGTTACTCGGCCATTAAAAACAGTGACATCATGAAATTTGAAGGCCAGTAAATGGAACGAGAAAAGATCATCTTAAGGAAGGTAACCCAAACCCATAAGGGCAAACATGGTACCCACACACTTACACGTGGATATTAGCTGTAAAATACGGAATAAGCATGTCACAACCCATAGACCCAAAGAAGCTAAGTAGCAAGGAGGGCCCAAGGGAGAACCCTTGAATCTCACTGAGAAGGTGAAATAGAAAAGATACGGGAGTGGGTAGAATGAGGGGACTGGGTGGCGTGGGGTTGGAGAGAGGCGTAGGATTGCTCAAGTAGGGGGAGATGGGGGGACAAAGCACTGGAATTGCTGGGGGCATCCCTGGGACAAGCTAGAAACATAGGGCAATGAAAAGTCCCAGGGATTCCTAGCAATGGGATTATGGAACCCGAAATAGCCATCTCCTGTAATCATTACCTGAAATAGCCATCTCCTGT
>OU015756.1:81515628-81527623 GCA_907169655.1 Acomys percivali
CTTCTTCTTCTTCTTCTTCTTCTTCTTCTTCTTCTTCTTCTTCTTCTTCTCTTTCTTTCTTTCTTTGTTTCTTTTTTTTTCTTTACAGGTTCAGCTTTTTATTGAGCATGTTAACAAAAGGTTTAGTCATAAAGACCAAAGCCCGAGATCGGCAGATAGGGCATGCTTGGAGGAAGCAGGTCATTGGGTGGCATGTTCCTTCAGGGTATGATCTGTGCCCCCTCTCTCACCTTCTCATGTCTACCAGCCTATCCATCTCTCACACGCCATCCTACCACAGAAAAGGTTTGCTTCTCTCAGGATTTTACTATAGGGCCATGGACCGAAATCTCTGAAACCATGAATCAAAATATATATCTCCCTTATTTCAGTTATTTCCTCCAAATTTTTGTTACAGCAACAAAATTTGACTCATGCAAATGGAAGCTGCCTTATCTAGGGAATGCTTCTCCTGGTTGTCTAACCCTATGGGTGCTATTTTTATAGCTCTGTAACTAAGGTTTGGGTGACAGTCATGTGCCTTAGTTACCAGAGGCCCCTGACTTGATGAAATAATAGAACGAAATGTGTTCCTTCCAGCAAACAGAAGTCAGATGTCTGGAACAGATATGTGAAACAGGCCTGTGATTATGAAGAAGACACTCAGAGATGTTATCTTTCCTGTCTTTTCCATATTTGGATGGATTTGGGCATTTGTCATCTGTGGATCCATCGTGTTTCCACTCCTGTTTCTGTAGCTTCATGATGTCTTCCTCCTGCGCTGTGCTCATGGAGTCTCTCTCGTGTATCTCTGGTAAGACTCCTGCCACCAATCTGAGGCCCTAAATCACTGGGTCAATAATTTCTCAAAAAAAAAAAATCCTTTTCCTAAGAAGTTGACATTCACAGGTCTAGGAAACATGACAAGGACATATCTTTTGAGATCTACTACACAGAGCATTATAATAAAATTATTTTTTATTTGTAGACATCCAACCAAATCATTTACAGTAAAAGTTCACTTGATATTCCCAAGTGACACATTTCCTTTTGGAGAAACCTGCTTTCCACATTCATTTCAGTAATTCTGATTTTTTATGTAAGCCTGCTTTTTACTCTCTTCGAGCTATAACATCAATCTGTTTCTCTCACCAATTGAGCTAAATGGTAGCAGCCTTGTGCTTTAACATGTGCCTTTAGCATAACATCATAAATCAGCATGTATTATGATTTGAAAAAGGTAGCAACAGAATTGTTCGTTGAAAAGATATTTGTTCAGTTGCCTGTTTATTCTCTTTGCCCATTGGAGTGTGAGTCTCAGACATTATTATGGACTTTGCTCATTAATGTATGTCTGTTGATGAAAATTGCTTAATGATATCATGACGATTTTTAATGAATGAGCCATCTGGGTTTTTTTAATGTGTAAAACACATGATGAGAGTGCATATGTTGAAGTCAGGGTGAAAACATTGTTAGTCATAAATGGCCATTTCAACATAAACTAATCTTACATCATCTGAATGCATCAGAAATTTTTTTTTCTGCAAAGAATACTAATATTTGCTTTATAATAAAATATGGTGTTGAAAGCAGTAAGGAAATCTGCCCTTGACCTCCATGGGCCAGTTCCCAGGCCCCAGCTCTGTATGTAGTCCCAGACACATCACCCACTGGTGACTACCCGCAGTGGCAAGGTCTGCCCTGCGACCTCTATGTATGATTTCCCGAGCCCTGGTTCTGCCTGCAGATCCAGAGGAGGCAGCTACTGGAGACTACCTAAACTGGTAAGGCCTGCCCTATGACCCCTGTGTATGATTCCTCAGGCCCCACTCTGACAGCATTCCCAGAGGCAGCAGCTATCAAGGACTACCAGGAACCCCCAAGCCTGCCAACATCAGGGACAACCAGATGGCTAAAGGACAGTGTCAGAACACAGTGAACAAAGCTGGGGGATACACGGCACACCAGAATCCAGATATCCTACTACAGCAAGTCCTGGATATCCTAACACACACGAAGCACAGGAAAAATTACCTTAAATCTAATAGAGGCCTTTAAAGAGTAAATGAATAAATATCTCTAAAAAAAAAAGAAATATAGGAAAATACAATCAAATACATGAAGAAAATAAATAAATCCCTTATAGAAATATAGCAAAATATAAACAAACAAGAGAGGTAAATGAAAAAAAAATTGTTTAGGACCTGAAAAGGGAAATAGAAGCATTAAAAAACACAAACTGAGGCAATCCTGGAGATGGAAAGCCTAGGAAAAAGAAGAGGAACTACAGACACAAAGATCATAAACAGTCTATAAGATATGGAAGAGAAAACCTCAGGCTTAAAAGACACAATAGAAGAAATTGATATATTGGTCAAAGAAAATGCTACATCTAAAAAGTTTCTAATATAAAACATCCAGGAAAGTTAGGACACAAAGTAGAGACCAAATCTAATAATAATAGGGATAGAATAAGGCAAGATTCCCAACTCAAAGGCACAGAAAACATCTTCAACGAAATCATAGAAGAAAATTTCCCTAACCTAAAGAAAGAGATGCCTAAAAAGGTACAAGAGATTGTCAGAACACCAAATAGATTAAACCAAAATCCTCCTTCAACATAATAATCAAAACACTAACCATAAGGAACAAAGAAAGAGCATTAAAAGCTGAAAGGGATAAGTAACATATAAAGGCATATCTATTAGAATTACACCAGACTTCTTAACAGAGACTTTAAAAGCCATAAAGGCCTGGCTGGATATCTTGCATAACCTAAGACTCCACAGATGCCAGGCTCGACTACTGTAGCCACAGATGTAGAAAACAAGATATTCCATGACAAAAGCAAATTTAAACAATATCTTTCCACTAACCCAGCCTACAAAAGATACCAGAGAGAAATCTCCAGAACAAGAGTAACTACACCCAAGAAAACACAGGAAATAAATAAGTTCACAACAGCCAACGCAAAAGAAGAGAAGAGAGGCAAATATTCTCATACTACCACCACCAATATCAAAATTACAAGCATCAGTGATTGTTGGTCACTAATATCTCTCAACATCAATGGAATAAATTCCCCAATAAAATGATACAGGCTAACAGAATGGATGTGAAAACAGGATCCATCATTCTGCTGCAGTTAAGAAGCACACCTCTGTAACAAAAATAGACCTGACCTCAGAGTAAAGGTCTGGAAAAAGGTTTCCCAAGAAAGTAGACCCAAGTAACAAGCAGGAGTAGATATTTTCATAGCTAATGAAATAGACTTTCAACCAAATTTAATCCAAAGAGATGCTAAAGTACACTTCATACTCGTCAAAGGAAAAATCCACCAAGATAACGTCTCAATTCTGATCATCTATGCCCCAAATGCAAGGGAACCCACATTTATAAATGTAACATTGCTAAAGTTTAAATCACACATTAAACCCCACAAATTAGCACCCCACTCTCACCAGTGGACAGATCAACAAGACAGAAACTGGACATAGAAATAAAGAAACTGACCAACGTTGTGAATCAAATGGACCTAAGGGATATCTACAGAACATTTCACATGAACACAAAAGAGTACACCTTCTTCTCAGCATCAGATGGAAGCCTCTCAAAAATTGATCACATATGTAGTCACAACACAAGCCTCAACATACACAAGAAGATTGAAATAACCCCTTGTGTCTTACAAAAAACACCATGGATTAAAGCTGGAATCCATCAACAAGGAAAACAACAGAAAACCTATAAACTCATGGAAACTGAACAACTCTCTACTCAATGACCACTGGTTCAGAGAAGAAAAAAAAAAGAAATTAAAGAGTTTCTAGAAATTAATGAAAATGAAGGCATGACATATCCAGATTTATGGTACACAATGGAAGCAGTACATAGTGCTTACTAAGAGCCTTCATTAAAAAAAAAAAAAAAAAATTGGAGAGACCACGTGATAGCAACTCAACAGCACATCAGAAAGTTCTAGAGCAAAAAGAAACAAACACATCAGAGAAGAATATACAGTAGGAAGTAATTTTAAATTCAGGGCTGAAATCAATAACAAAGAGAACAACAGAAAGAACCAACAAAACTAAAAGCTGATTCTTTGAGAAAATCAACAAGGCAGAAAAACCTCTAGCCAAACTAAGGAAAAGTTAGAGAGAGATAAAATCCAAATCAATAAAGTAGAAATGAGAAGAGGGACATAGCAACAGACACTGAGGAAATCCAAAGAAACATCGGTCTTTCTTCAAAAGCTCATTTTCCACAAAACTAAAAAAATACAAACGAAATGGATGATTTTCTTGATAGATTTATTGTTATATTATGAAGGTTAAAACAAGATCCATCTAAATAGCCCTATAAGATATTAGGAAATAGACAGTCATTGAAAGTTTCAAAAAACAAAAAACAAAAAACAAAAACAAAACAAAACAAAACAAAACAAAACAAAACAAAAACCCAACCCAAGACCAGATGGTTTCAGTGCAGAATTCTACCAGACTTTCAAAGGAGAGCTGATACTAATACTACTCAAAGTACTCCACAAAAAGCGAAAAGGAAACTGACAGAGCATTGTCAATCTTATTTTATGACTCTACAGTCACCTTCTAGCCAGTTAGGACTTCTAGTGGAGGCATGGGAACACCAAACAACACAAAAAAACATCGACCAAAAATGTACCCTGCTTACAAGATGTGCAGGGCTAAAGTTAGTGCAGAGATTCAGGGAATGTCCAACCAATGCCTGACCCAACCTGAGACACACTCCATGGGAAAACACCAACCCCTGACACTATTAACAGTACCCTGCTGTGTTTTCAGGCAGGAGCCTAACATAGTTGTCCTCTGAGAGGCTCCACCCAGCAGCAGATTGAAACAGATTCTGAGACTCACAGTGAAACAATAGGCAGAGCACAAAAAGCCTTGTGGAAAAGTTGGGGGAAGGATGCAAGGACAGAAGAGGACAAGAACTCCACTAGAAGACCAACAGAGTCAATTAACCAGGGCCCAGGGGTCATACAACAACTGACACACCAATCAAGGACCATGCATGGACTGAACCTAGGCACTCTACACATATGTGGCCAGTGGGCAGCTTAGTCCTCATGTAGTTCCCCTAGTAAGGGGAGCAGAGGCTGGCTCTGATATGAATTCTGTTGTCTGATTTTTGATCAGTTCCCTTTGGTGGGGCTGCCTTGCTGAGCACTGGTAGAAGAGGATGTGCTCAGTCCTGATGAAAGCTATGTGCGCGGTGAGTTGGGGGAGGCTCTCCTTTTCTGAGGAGTAGGGGAGGGGAAGAGTGCCTTTTCCACATATATTCTCATTCTTGAATTACATAAACACATATTTAGATATTTTTCTTTGTTACCTACAGTAAACCTTCTCTGGGAACATCACAGTTAGACTGGCAGCTTGGCTAAGCCTCTTCTGATCTGCCCAAGTTTTGTCCAGCCTAAAGATGGCCATGCTGAACTCCCGGTGTTTGTACAAGTTGATACATTTTCATAAACAATCAAACTCTGTAGTTGGTGCATCTGGAGCTACTCACTACTGTGATGCTTTGCCAACTGTAGCACAGAATAGAGTGAATTATCAAGCCACACTCTGACTGTCCTTGCTCAGAGAGACGTAGCACAGGCTCAGGTATCCTATATTAGGGACAGACTCCATCCCCTCGCTCCCTAATCTGAACCAATGCCTTGATTTTCTGTAGTCAAGGCTACCATGACGCAGTGTGACGCCAGGGAGGAATACATTCAGCCCTGAAGTTGCTAGAGAGAATACAATTCATGGGACACAAATTAGTTTAGGGAACACATTATATTATTTATTGTTTTTTAAGCCTTTATGTTTCTGTAACCCAGACCCAAACCACCTCATTGTTTCTAATCAAACTTCTTTCTATCTTGGGAAATCAGGTGCTCATGGAAGTATAGGCTTTCTAAATACTCATGTGGCATTCAAATAGTTTTCAGCAGAAAAGTGTACGGTACAGCTGTATGTCAAAGAATATAAAACTATTTCTGCCTTTATAAAACTCACCAAGTATTTATTTCCTTACTGTGCTACCAAATGAATTGAGACTATGAGGAATAGTATCCAAGAGACCTTTGAGTGTTTTGTTTCTATGGACGAGGCTGAACTCGGGCTACTCCTGTAGGAATAGCTGTTAGAGCTGGCAAACATTTCTTTTAATTGGTTGAAAACATCATAAACTGATCTTAGTTAACAGTGCTTATCTCTGCAGGCTGGCCCAAGGCGGCCTTTATTACACAAGGACTGCTTCCTGCTTCCAGAGAGACCCTTAGAGAAGTAGATCAGATCAGTTCATTACTTATGCTTCATAACACACACACACACACACACACACACACACACACACACAACACATACACACACATACAACACACACACATACACACACATACAACACACACACATAGACACACACACACACACACACACACACACACACACACACCTACACCTACAGGAAATGAAGTGACCTTGAAGTTATGGGATAGAAGTCCAAAATTAAAGAGAAAGAAGCAGCATGAAACTCGGAGAACTGATCAGAAATAATTGAAACACATTAGCTAATCAACTAGCGAATTTTCAGTTTCCACCCTAGGGATGAGTCTCTGCCCACTACACACAAGCCAGTGGAAGAGCTCCTGCAGGCAAAGATGCAAGAACACAGAGATGGCTGAGTTTTGAGCCCTCTAACAAACAAATACAAACTAGTCTCTAGTCTCCTCTGACACGTGGGTGCATGGATAAATGGAAAGTGTTTTCTGAATCTACAAAAGGATCTACTTTACACAAAATCTCATTAAATTACAAGAGTAGATTCTGTTTGGATCCAGCAAGGACAGCTAAGCAGTTCATTTTCTTTTAACACAGGACAGGCTTGCAATAGCGTTTCTTCCTTCATTCCTCATACACCATAACATATAAGCTTTTAAAGTACTGAGTCACACATATCATGAGTAAACAATTGCCCTGTTTTTATGGGTTTTTTTTTTCAAACTTCATGTCAGTTAGCTATCAATTTAGTACAACTCAACAAAGCTGCTAAAAAGCTATACTCAGTAAACTTCACTGATTAGAGCATACATTTCTCTGAGTTTTGACAAATGCGCAGAACTTTATGCACAGCAGAATGCTTGCTCCATCAGGCGCCATATCAATCTCCAGACTGTGAAGTCTCCCCTCCCTCTGTTCTCCTCCCTAGAACGCCATGTAGATGCAGTCATACCCATAACGCTCACTTTCGCCAGTGTCTTCGAACACTAAAGGAAATCCGTGTGCTTTCTTAAAATGGAAATCAGAATGCTGACCTTGCCGGGTCCTGTATACTTGTTGTGCGGACAGTTAATTACTTCTGGAACATACATGAGAGTAGTGCGTAATTGAGACTGTAAGTCTGTTCTTACCACTGGAAGCTCAAGCAAGGTCATACATGAAAATAAAGGAATTAGTAATTCTAAAGAGCCACCGAGCTGTGGCTACCTATGAAACAGCAACATGCCATCGCTCTGAGAAGGGGGTCTTTTTATTTTCTTTTGTTTTTCAGGACAGGGTTTCTCTTGGCTGTCCTGGACTCACTTTGTAGAGCAGACTGGCCTCGAACTCAGACATCCTCCTGTCTCTGCCTCCCAAATGCTGGGATTAAAGGCATGTGCCACCACTGCACAGTGAAGGAGGTCTATTTCTTATCAGCTCTGGTTGGGTCTGTGTGGTACATAGGTAGGTGATGTGATCCATCTTCTTGTATCTGCTGCTGTGGCTTTCTAGTTGAGGTTCTGAGATGCACAGACAAGCCTGTGACCTCTGAAAACCTCCCAAAAGCCTTGACATAAGTTTGGTTAAAAGGCTCACCAGTTTTTCCTCCAAACAAGTTCTTGGGGCAAAATGACCTTTTTGTTTTCTTTGCCAAATTCTCTGTGTACCTGAGGGATTGAAGATGAAGCATGGAAGGAAAAGGATAAGTGAATACGCTCCTTAGGGTCTGTGGGCTCATCACAGTTTGATGTGGGAGAACAGCAGTATGGAAGGGCAATATCTACTGTTCCGTTGCAGACATTTCTAAGATTTGGAAATAGTTTACTAAATTCCTTTTTATAGATGTCTCTGAATCCATTAATATGGGAATTATAAGTACATATAAATTATTTAAATTTATGCAGTAAGGCAATATCTTGAAATTTTATTTTTAGCTTGATTTCCTGTTTCTTTATGCATGATCTTTGTTCTATATTCTCTCAAGAGATAGGATTAGGGACTGGGGACTTAGTTCACGGTATAACGTATACTTAGCCTATAGTGATCTTTGAATCCTTTGCATCTAATCTCCACTCAGACAGACAGACAGACAGACAGACAGACAGACCGACAGACAGAGACACAAAGACAGCAAAAGGAACAAGATTGTTTTATGGGAAAAAAGTTCATGAAATCGTTTTTCCTTACTCTGTTTTCTCCCTTTCTCTCTCCCCGCCTCCTCCCATCTGCTTCCCTACCCACTCCCATTTTCTTTATTTGTAGTTTTCTAAGCCACAGTCTTGACGTTTGGTGGAGAGAAAGGCTCCAACTACCCTTAATTGACAGCTGCTCTGATGAGGAACAGGAGACCCAGCTGCCCCACTCGTCCACTGTCTTTCCACTAAAGGTTGGAAGTTGGACTTCCAGAAAGGATGAGGGTTTATGGGGGAATCGGGAACTTTTTAAAAGTTCATCTTTTTCCCCTCTTTGGTTTTTCGATACAGGGTCTCTCTGTGTAGCCTTGGCTGTCCTAGACTCTCTTTGTAGACCAGGCTGGCCTCGAACTCACAGGGATCCGCCTGCCTCTGCCTCCCGAGTGCTGGGATTAAAGGCGTGCGCCACCACTGCCCGGCCCTAAAAGATCATCTTTAAAGGGGCAGAAGAAGAAGATACAAGAATGGATTTTGCTAGCAATGTGAATAACGGGGCACAGCCTGGTGGCCCAGGGGACCCTGCAGAAATGTAGGCTGTCTTCTTGCTGTGGGAAGGCTCCATGTCTGGCCCCAGGGACTTGGTAAACACTGTACATACTTTCAGCCTCACAGGACAAATTTAAACCTCTGCATGGAAGTTGGGCATAATTGGTGCCAGAAATGGGGTCAGAACGTATTAAGTATCAATCATGGGGCTTGACTGCCACTGGCTAACAGCTACCCTAAGAAAGAAAATCAATCATGCAGCTTTTAAAAACAGGCAACATGATTAAAATTATTCATATGTGAGTGAGTGAGTGAGTGAGTGAGTGAGTGAGTGGGTGAGTGAGTGAGTGGGTGAGTGAGTGGGTGGGTGAGTGAGTGAGTGAGTGAGTGAGTGAGTGAGTGAGTGGGTGAGTGAGAGAGTGAGTGAGTGAGTGGGTGAGTGAGTGGGTGAGTGGGTGAGTGGGTGAGTGGGTGAGTGGGTGAGTATGATTATCACTAAAGAAATTAGAATCTAAAGGCTACCTCTGGGACACTAAACACCCTGCATTGTGCATTCTCTATGAGAGCTTTCCCCCAGCCCCTATCCAACTCACAACTAGAAGGGACTACTGATCCTCCCCCTTAAAAGGGGGTCAGCTGACACCTTTGAGGGAGAAATTTGCATTTTTATAAGTGACCACCTAAAGATCCAAAACTGTTTTTTGACTTAAAACGATGTCTCGTGGTGAAATTGAAAGCTTGGGAGGGTTGGTTAGGAAACTTGGAATAAGAAAAGGGACAGAATTAGTACACACAACATGGACAGATGAAAACTATGATGCTGTGTGAAAGGAGTTAGGAATGTATCTACCCATTATACTGAAATGTCAGGAAAAGTAGTGAGGAGCAGACTTGTTCCTTGTTTTGAGGTGGAAGAGGTAGGTGAGAGATCACACGGAATAAATTCCCCAGGGTGATGAACAAGTTCAGTATCATGATTGTGGGGACACTTACGTTGCTGTATGTATACTAAAAGAGTAAAATATACATTTGAAATGGGTGTGGCTTCTTATATATGACTTACACAGCATCCCTCAAGACATGCCACTCATCCCTATGTTGGCAAGTGCTCCAGCTTCATATGTAAGACATATAGTGATTGTGCACAGCCTGGGAAAACCTGCAGAACTTCAGTTATGTCTGGGGTATTTACAATGTACAATACAATGGAATTCTATTCAAATCACTGTTATCCAGAAAGAAACACGAAGACAAGAAGAGTCAATAGAGTTGCCACCTTTTTGAGCAAACGTTTTCATTTTAAAATTTTTTATAATTTATTTTATGCATATGTATGTATATCTAGGAACCACTTGTGTGTCTGGTACCTGTAGAGACAGAAGAAAGGGTCTAATTTCCTGGAACTGGAGTTGTAGGCTGGAAGTGGTGGTTGTAGGCTGCCATATGGCTGCTGGGAATCGCACCTGGATCCTCTGGAAGATCCAGAGAATGTGGGTCTATGCAGACTATGAAGTACACAAGTGTACTGTGATGTCTATCCTATAAAAGGGCAGCCATTGCTCTAAACCTCTGAGTAATCTCTCCAGCCCTTCAATTTCTATTTAAATAAGGAACCCTGGATACAGTGGGCTAGCTGTGCTTAAGTAACATTACTTCAAACAAACAAACAGAACATGGTTAGAAATTGACTCTGTCTTCTTTAAAGTAGAGCAGCTTTTTGTCTACTCCACCCACAAGTCATCCCTAAAGCTACAGGGTGAAGAGGTAAAGTGATCTGTGGAGGCCCACAAGGTTGCAGTGGTACCCTATTCTGTGTTACCCACAAAGCTGCAATGCTGAGAGATGCTTAGCTGCACAGCATGTTCATTCAGCAAGGCAGAGACTCCAACTTGTCCTTCTCAGAAATAAGGCACATCAGTGCCATGCACAGTATAGGTTGCTGACTGCAGGTATTCAAGAAAACGCTCCCATTTTCAGAGAACTGGGCGCCTGGTGATTTGAGTTAGTAGGTCCTACTGATTTGTTCTTCACTTCCCTCATCTTTATCCTTCTCTGAGCTATTTAGTGGACATCACTATTAAGCCTTGAAGAGAAAATAAAATTTCCTAACCATAATTTTATGCATATTTTTTAGTGTTTAGGACCTTAAAGAAAAAAGCCAGATTTCCTCAAAGATAGTAAAACTTGTCCAGAGTGTCTGGACTTTGGTGATAACACTTCTATTTGATATATTTTCATTTCAAAACTCTTTAAACCTGCTAGACTAGTTCTTTGTCCCTTTCTCTTTTTCTCTTGCATTGTAGGAAATTTTACTGACAAGTGATACATAACATTTTTCATGACAATAGACTAGACATTCTGTAGGATGCAGCTGAAGCGTTCCCTAGGGATACACAATCCCACCAAATGCCATGTTATGTATTTACTATACTTGTTATTTTAGAATAGACTTGTGCTTCTTATTGTTAAGAAACATGACTCTAACTTCAAAGGTAATAAGAGATGGTCTATTCTAGAACCAAATATTAATGGCCTATAAAGACAGACTCAAGTTACCACAAAAACTATGTTCCATCACAGTGACAATTTCATCATGTTTTTATAGTATCAGGGCAAAGCATGTCATAAGTCAGTAAATCTTTTAAATACATTGGTGGACATTTCATGTAGACAAGTTACAGCAAAGCATGCAATCTCAGCTGGTGGCCTCAGATGCTATCTGTTGATATTCTTACCTTTTAGCTTGGTAGAAGATAGGGGTCTCTTGCAGCATTCCAAATGTTTATGTAAGGGTCACAAGGTAGTTTTCAGAATGCACACAGAGTTGGCCAATAAATGGCTGTTTAAGGAGGTAAAAGCCCAAGATGATTTGGTTCTGTCCCTATAGCATTAAAACCACCACAGTGACTGAGGTTCTAATCGGTTAATTGGCCTTGCAGCATGTTTAATGTGGATGAGACTTCTAGAAACTTCAGTCAACATTCTTATGAAAAAAAGTAGAACAGTGTGTGTGTGTGTGTGTGTGTGTGTGTGTGTGTGTGTGTGTGTGTG
>OU015756.1:81534193-81544196 GCA_907169655.1 Acomys percivali
CCACCCCCACTTGTGTACCCATGTCCCTTGTCCATGTCCACCCCCAGTTGCGTACCCATGTCCCTCCACCCTGAGTTTTGGCATTCTCAGTCAATAAGTATCGAATCAGGATTTGAATGAAGTTCTGTGTGACACACACTTGATTTTACTGGGAAAAAAAGATGTATTTAGAAGCCAAGTGATAGCAGAGGGTTACAGCCTTGCATGTCTAGAGCTATACTCCTGTCACCATTGTTCCCCATGAGCAGGGAGGCTACATGAAAGGCAGGGCTGCAAACGCTTTGCTACGTTGTGTCTAGGACTGTTTTAAGGATACTGTAATATCCGCATGTCTCAGTCCCAGAATGCAAAGTTTTAGCTCTCACAAAGTTTGAAAATCGTCTCCTCACTTCTGATGTTTACTCTGCAGGTACCTACTGGGTCCTTTAGCCTGAATCTTAAGTCTTCAAGTTTTAGGAAGTGTTTCTGAGCCATGATTTGTTTGTTTGTTTTCTTCTCACTTCCTCCTTCCTTGAAAAGATGGGAAAGAAGGGCAACTGGTCTTTTCATTAGGCTACACAACTTTGCTTTTGATCCCTTTTGCAGAACATTGTAATATACATTTAATAGTTTTTACTCTCTGAGTTCCTTAGAAATATTTTCCCTTGTTTCAATATCTAAGAACTCTGTGAGGCCATATATTTGAATTATGTAGCACAGGTTTTCAGTAATACATCCAAATAATATGTCTGATGAAGAACGGATAAGCCGAATTACTGGGAATGCTAACTGTTTTTTTAAAAATCACTAGGCCTTTCTGAGTTGGAGAAAATAATTTCTGCAAAGCTAGCATAACTGTCTGCTTATAGAAGAGAAAATTTGCTGTCTAGAGAAGACATGTTGTCCTAGCAAGCTGCGGGTTAGAGAGAGAGAGCATGGCAGTGCCGTAGTCTGTCTCAGTCTCTCCTTTGATGAGAACATGCTGATGTCTTCTCTTTGACTGCTCAGGTAGGGCTCAGTCCTGCTGTGAATCACTGCTTATTGTTACTGACAAGCTTCCATCTGAACACTAGTGAGGAAACAGCCTCGGAGCTCTCTGAGCTTACCACGAGGCCCACATCAAAGGCAGGCTCATTTAAAAATGCTCGTCGCTTTGAATGTGCAGATAACAGAATGTACCCTGCTCCAGTCTCTGATATTTTTCTTTCATGTTATCTATTATCTTCTAGGACATCTGGCTACTGCATTTGCTCAAAGAAGCATTCTTTTGTCTACAAAACACTTCATATCCCAAATATGGGTATATACAAAATATGAGTTTGTTTTGAGAAATTTAACAAAGCTTGATTAAGCGCTTTTTTTCCGCATTAATAAAAATCTGCACAAAGATGATTGCCTAATGATTCACTTAATAACCTTGACTTGCTTTTGTTTTTATTTTTGAATGTGTTTGTGATACGTGTGCATGTACATGCATGGATGTATATGTATATAGTTGCATGTGCACACCTGCGCATCTCTCAGGGAGCCCAGACCTTACCACTGCAGTTAGTCTTGTTAGTCAGCTTGCCCTAGGGACCTTTGTTTCTGCCTATGGGGAACTGGAATCCCAGGGAAGCCACGATGCCCATGCAACACTTACGTGCTGCTGGGGATCTAAACCTTGCTCCTCTTGCTTAGTCAGCAAACGCTTTGTGACTGAGCCACCTACTCTGAAAAAAAATTTGCTGCATCTCTCAACATGTAAGTTTATACACATAACAGCTTACTCCAGTAAAAATAACTGTTTATATTTTACTTTTGCCTCATTTTAATGACAAATTTCCTTACGCTTTTTATTGCTATTTATCACCAAACAACAACAACAAAAACCTAAATTGATCATTTATTGTTTTAAGTGGTTTAAAAAATTTTATGTGTATATATATTTTTTTTCCTTAATCTCTATGTCATAATTTGTAAGGGAAAATAACTATTCCCTTCACAGCAACACCTGTATTAGTAGACATTTTGTAGAAATGTCATCTTTCAGAAGTAAGGAGGGTATAAGTGGCTGCAGGTGGGTGAGTTTGGGAAGGCTGGTCCATGCTAAACATAGACACATGCCCATCATTTCAGTTCACTGCTAAGTCTCCTCAGTGGTGTCCCTAGGTTAAGATTGCTTCTGAACAGAGTGCTATTGGCCATGGCTTTTTTGTTTCTCCTTCCTTTGAGGTACAAAGATAATCTTAGTGTGACTCTAAGCTGTTTATGAGGCGTGTTACCCAGGTCACATGTCTATAAGATAAAAATGCCACTTACTGTTTGTGATGAGAAGACTGAGTGTGGTGTGTAGTACCTAGTACAGCGACCAGAACATGCATACACTTCCAGCAGATGCTCAAAGGTCACAAGGTCACACAAGCTTCTTGTGAGATACTCTTTGGGGACAGGATGATACTGAGCAGAACTTATCATGATCCTTTGGGATGGTGTTCAAAACACAGCAGCATTGAAGTGGCTGCTAGCTAAAGCCTGCTTCTTCTCAAGGGGCTGGAGGCTGGGGCTGGCAGGGATGGGGATGGGGGTGGGGGTGGGGGTGGGCGGAGATACAAAACAGAAACAGCCACAACAAAAATCTTCATTTGGGGAGTAGCTATCTCTAGAGCTTGTTTTTCTCCATCCGTCACTAGCTGGTTCGTTCTCTGGAGTCACACTCACATGACATTTTCATATGAACGGGTCCTCATTGTTCAGGCAGAGTTAGCCTCGGACCAAATGTCCCGCAGTGGCCATCAGTGCCAGCGAGTTCTTCTGCTCACTTGTTCTGTGCAGTTGTTCATCTGTGTCCCTCTGTCAGACTAAAAGTTTTCCGAGATCAGGGACCGTTATTGCCTGCATCACTGAATCTCCACAGGTCACGTAACTTAAATATTTAGTGCAGAGCAGCATTTAAAATATCTGTTGGATATATATTTAAATGGCCAGGCCGTGTTTGACACTCAGAGTGGAAACCCCCACAAACCAGCCATGGAGTTATTACCAGAGACCTACTGTTCTCATTTGTAGCTCTCAGGCAGATGTGCAATAAAACTTTTTGAATAAATGAAAAAAAGCAAAAAACCTCACATAGCATGTGGTTGAGAACAGTCACAGCGATGAGTCTGTGGTTTGGGAAATGGTTTTTCCAAATCCAGCTCCAGGGTGAAGCAAAATAGAGTGATCAGAAGATAGAAGAACGCCCTCTGCCCAGTGGTCAGGAGCTGCACAATCACACATGGCTGTGAAACCTGGCTGGCGTCTCCTAGAACACCAGAATTCATCTAGTCTCTGTGTCCTCTGTGTCCATCAAGTCTACAATTCTGTCTTGAAAAAACTTGCTCAATGTATATTGCTTCTGACAATGATGGTTGTATGCTTCTCAAAAAAAAGTTATTTCTGTTCGAAATACAGAATAAATTCCAACATATTTTAGTATCACCTTCTATTCTTTGATGTCCAGCTGTGAACTGGCACAAGACTGGGCAGCAAAAGACTTAGCTTTCTGTGATTGATCCAAGAATGAGCCAACAGCCATTTAAAAATTGAAAGTGGAGCCAACAAAAATCACATTTTCTACCACTTGCCCGTTTTCCTGCCTTTAAGGGGTATAGTATTAAGGATGGCTGAATCACAACTAGGCCCAGGCCCAGGTTATCTCTGTGACTTCTCAAGAGAGTGTGCGAATTCTGCCTAACCTGGAGCAGGCAGCCACGCCTAGCAACAGGCCTAAGCTAAGAGTGGAACAATTTCTGATGTTTTACATTGGCTGGACCGAATAAGATGGTCACACATTTCAAACATTTCCTAATCATCAACATGTCAAAGACTTTCAATCTGTGTTTTTAAATTTTATTTTAAATAAATAAATGATAAAATAAATGAGTTTCACAGACCAGAAATATTAGGAAATTTTACCAAAGTTCATTATTCTGATTGTATGAAGCAGAAGCAGAATTTTTATCCCAGCTAAGATGACTGCGTGGCTTGAGTAAGCACATTTTGGGCCTCTGTCACCAGCATGTTCCAAATGCATAATTTTCAGCTGGAAATGAGATCCAGAAACTGGTCTTCCCATTGCCATAGAGAGAGAATTTAGCAAATACGGATAGTACGGTAGCCATTCAAAGGCGTAAAATATATGACAGTTTGATGTTTTAGAACTGTTTCAAGAGTCTTTTTAAGGCAAACAAACAGCTGGCTTGTTCAGGTCAGATTTCCAGGAAGGGTTATTTTCTTTTCCACTTGTTGCCACCAGATGGCGAGTAAGTTATGCAAACACCCTGTGTTCAAGTGGGTAAAACAAAACAAAACAAAACAACAACGACAACAACAAAACAATAAACAGACACACAAGAACTGGGACTTAGTTGAAAGCACTGCGTAGCATTTGGTCATGGTTCATTCTTTCCTTTCTTCTATCAGGGTAAACATTGACACTGACCTATTGACATTTGACCTATCCAAAATAGACAGAATTCAAGTATTATTACAAAAGTTCAGAAAGTTTGCTTTCTTCAGGAACTCTAGAGTGCATGGTTGGATTTTTTTAAACACCTGCTTACTCCTTTAATAGTAACACATTTTCCCTCGACATGCTAAAATCTGCAAATGGTTAAACCTTCTTAATTTTCTTCAATTAATGTGTAGTAATCACATGGCTTTGAATTGCCAGTTACTATCTTCTGATTATCATCTGGTTAGCTAATATTAAGATGTTCAAAAATACAAGAAAGTTCAGTAAAACAATAAAACCAAAAGCCATCACATTGTTAAAAGAAAAAAAAAAGTCTAAGTAGTTGTCATGTCCTGGAGAAATACAGAGATACACAATATATAAATGAATTTTGATATTCCAGATAGAATACTGTAACAGGAAAAGGACATTATATAAAAATGAAAAAGGATAAAATGAACTATAAAATATTAATACCAATGTAATTCATATTGGTTTATTAATGATATGAAAAGTACCATAATTATATGTTCAACAACTATATAAAATGTCCAGAATAAAATAAAAAGGCATGTGGATATATAGAAAACTAAAACAAAACAAAACAAAAAATTAAAAAGTTTGGTGCATAAAACTAAATACTTCCTGAAAATACCATGAAAATATATTTGGAAAAATCAGTAATTTGGGAGCCTGAATTTCCTTCTACAAAATGAATTTGCATTCCTCCAAGACTCTTTGCAGACATGTCACTCTGTGACATCCACTCAAAAAAAGAATGTATATACACCACACACTGCCTTATTTGGTATTACAAGACTTAGGCTCTGTAAATATTATATTTGCTGAAAGTGTAAGAAGGCAAAACTATATTTATGCAGAGAGCCATGCTGACAAGTGGAGTAGGTGTTTTGCCAGACAGCCCAGAAAAATGCCCCCCTCTCTCCCTTCCTCCTTCCCTCTCTCCCTCTCCCTCCCTCCTTCCCTTTTCTCTTTATTACGTGAATGTATTTGATAACTCTTAGGCACTAAACCTTAAAAAAATACCTCATTGCCAATTTTACATTAGCCTGGGCCTATAATAAAATGAAAGGTTTAGGAATCAAAAGCAGAAGCAGTCATGACACAGAAGCAAGTATTCATGAGAAAATTAATTTCCACCAGAACAGTCACGGGACCCTGGTGCTCATTTCCTGCTTAAGTGGAAAACATTGACTTGTCGCTTCTTCTGTTCGTTTGGGGGAATTTGCATTTGTAACGGGTGCCCAGCTCTTTCCTTCCCTCATGGCTTCCTTGTAGTGCCTTCAGGGGCTACAGAGCCTCTCTGTGGAAGAGGGCTGAGAACACGGGCACTGAGCTGAAACAGGATGGCCACAGCCTCTGCACAGGTTGAGTTGGAGCCCTCAGAGAAGCCTTTTCTTCCTCTCTGAAGGGTATTGAAGTCCAAGGGCTTGCCTGCAGGCACAGCCTTCTTTGGAGGGCAAACTATTACGAGAAACTGCTTACTCTGTGGTGGGCTTGACTGTTAATCATTGCAGGCACTGTTTCATTGAGAGCGCGCCTTCTACCTACGGATGGTCTCAGTGTCAGCCACAGTATGTAAAAGTGAAAATCTTGGGAGAGGCCACCTTCTAAGTGATACAGACTCGGGGCGGGGTATAAAGCCTAGTGAGTAGGGACGACCAGGCCATCCTTTTCGCTGCAGTTGTCCGGCGTACACAGTCACCACCATTTTACGTCCGGCAACTTGAAAGCTCTGATAGAGCCACTCACAGTTAAGGTAATTATTACTCTCATTTCATTCCATCTAAAAATAGGATAAGAAACTTCCCAACTCCAAATTATGCTGAAGTGTTCGAACTTTGGTAGAGGACACAATGTACATTCCATACAACTGTTTTAAGACACATTAATGAAGGCAGAGCTCATAATGCATTTCCTTGAAAAGTTTTATTCTTAAAAGGAACACACTCTTAATTGAAAAGCACAAAGACTGTTTGAAGTTTAATTGGTTTCTTGATGTCAGATTCCAAGACTTCATTCCCAAGGCAACGAGCAATAGCTAATAAGACTGCCTATTTCTTTAAAATGTTTTCAGGCTTTTGGTTGCTTGTTTGTAAGTTTCAGAGTTGGGAGTAGGTTGGTGCCAGGTATGTTGGCATCACACATAAAAGGCAAGATGGGAAAGAAGAGTCATCGGATGTTCTCTCATTTTCATCTTAAATCTTCAAGGAATACTTTTAGTCCATAAATGAAAAGAAGCGTGCTAGGCGTTTCTGTCTGTTACCCACAACTCTCTGGCTGTGTTGTAAATGTCTCTTTTTATGAGGACAAATCCATGCCAGGTTCTCCAATATGACAGGGTGGTGGTTTCTTATGTTTACAAGCTCTTACCACACCTGACTCTGGTCAAAGCAGAGTCCTAAAGGGCAAAGGAGTCAAGTCTGTAGTGCTGGGAACAAGCCCACTGCAGGCTCATGCCAACCACAACCGCCTTGCTACAGTGTGAGGACTAAGCCTCAACACAAAACAGCAATGGCAATTAAAGCTTATGTGTGAGGAAAATGTAGCGTTAGTAAGAAAACAAAACAGCCAGAGCATTGCCTAGTGGGTCAAGGAAAGCTGAGGGTAAACTGGTTAGCAGAGGATTGCAGAGTAGGTTGGAGGAGAGGCTGTTCATGGTGCTAAAGCAGTTAGGAAGTGCAAGCAGTCTGTTCTCTTGTGCAGCTGTGCAGTAGTGGGCAGTGATATATTCTGTATTTCAAACAAATAGAAAGGGAGTGCTTAGTAACTGTATTGCAAGTGAAAAATGTTAGGAGACAGATTTTCCCTGCCCTAAATTTACAAATTGCTGCATATATTGAAACGTCACGTGATAGTTGCCTGAAGTCGGTTTCTTGTAGCAGTTAAAAAAAAAAAAAAAACCCTTCATTTTCATGAAAAAGAAAAAGGAAACATTTTAAAGTCATAGACATAAAAATATAACTAACGAAAGGCAGAACTTCTGTATTTAAGTAAAGAGTCTCAAATCTAGGGACGCCATTAGCTTTCCTCACAATCAGGAATGTGTTTAGAAAGCAGCTGTGACTGTAGCAGACAGACGGGAGCCGTTTCCCCCTTCTTTCCAGATGCAGTAGACGCAGTGTGAATTGTGCAGTGAGCAAGTGTCAGCTCTAAGATTTCAGTCTTTTATAACTTTGCCTTTCTATCTCCTCTCTGATAAGGCCTTCCCAAAAACGTCTTTAATTTCTATCCACTGTGCTCACTGTTAGTTTGAATACCCTATATATTCTTATTGGACTCAACCTCTCCAAAACTGAGGCTGCTGCACTCTCATCCAGAGACTCCCAGTAGAAAGCCGCACAGAAAACCCTTTCAGATATTTGTATGAAAAATTGTGCTTTACTTACAGTTTGTATGGTGATGTTTTCCTGGATGTGAGACTTGAAGCT
The DNA here is from genome assembly GCA_907169655.1 of Acomys percivali. Lineage (NCBI taxonomy): Eukaryota > Metazoa > Chordata > Mammalia > Rodentia > Muridae > Acomys > Acomys percivali. The sequence continues at coordinate 81,542,099 of OU015756.1, forward strand.
GTTATTTTCCTTTACCACTTTGGTATTCTTTTTAGCACTTTGGACTTTTAAGTCCAAGGATAACCTAGTTATTGTTAGTGCCTTTTAGTTATCTGGAGGACTTAACAATTGTGTTTACTCTTGATCTGATCAGTCCAATCATTGCCAGTATAGTACAAGAACTTTATATATAGAGTGACTGACTTACAGACTGACTTTTAGTGAAGAATGAATGTGGTTTTGAGTTTTAACAATAAGCTATATTTGAGTATAGCACTAGAATCCTACTCTGCTCTCTTGTACCTGATGATCCTCTCCCTGGCAAGGCTGCAAAAATCGTCATCGGAAATGGTTAAATGGGATTATGTGAGTGCAGAGAGCTTATTTTAAATGCAGACAACTGTGTGCACACTATCACTTACTAATTGTATATACAAATGATCCTATTGCACGTTTTTAGAAAGATCTAGAATTTGCCACAGAGAGTAATTGATTTTTCACCGTAACAAAATACATGATTCATAAACTCTTACTGGTGACAATTGGTAAATTATTGCTAAAAGAAAACACCATGTGATGGTGTTAAAAAAAATCAGGTGACAAAATAAGCTGTCTCTAATTACTCAGAAATAATTATCTTGACCGTGACCGTATTTTATTTTATTACTTCTATGAAACTTTTTCCTTGAGAAATCAGGTGCAGATATTTCATCAGAAACTGAGATGAGACAAAATAGCTTCATTTCTCCAGTATTAATGCAAAGAATTGAATATTCTTTTTTTTAAGCCAGTAAATGTGAATTATGTTTATCAACAATGTTCTGAGTATCTCTCATGATCTAAACTCTGATGTATACATGGTGTTCAATGGGCTGTGCCTATGGGTCAGGGGTAGCGCCTGCCTGGCAGCTGCAGGGCCTGGGTTTAATCTTAAGCCCTTTAGTTTCTCTCACTTACATGGATACACATGAGATAAAATGTGTATCCACTTCTAGAAAAAAAAAGTAGCTACTCTTGAGATGACAATGCTACACTTTCACTTCCTTCTTATAGATTAAAAGGTTTTAAAGCTTTGGAACAAAGTCTGCTCATTATTCAGTGATATATGGTTTCATAGGAAAGATTTTTGGGAAACTTGGACTTGAAAGTAACATTGAGAAGAATATGTACTGGGATGAGATTTTTGACATGTGTGTCTTTAACAACATAGTATTGGAAATAAATTCATGTTGCGTTTTACATATGAAATACAAGTTGAGATAACATTTTGACCAACAAGCTAAATAATAATAATTTATTGCTAAGCATTTCAAAAATAGAAAAGTGCATAAAAAACAAGTATTCTATCAGTTATATGGTTTTTAAAAATAGCTAATATCACTTTGAAAATATCACTAAGCTTTCTTATTATATGTATTTACTTTTTTTCTATTTTTATCAATGAACATAAAATGTTTAACATACTTAAAACACATAAGGCAGTCACCTCATATTAGTGCAGAGGATGAAAATAGATAGAAAGCTTGTGCCTCCACACATCCTTTAGACATATCTGTCATAAGAGGTTTTCCACATGAGATAAGAGCATTCTTCATTGGCCACCTTCAGTCTTCAGTCATGAAATGGTTAAGTGAGATCGTGTGGGTATAGCACGTCTTGAGGCAATCACGATTAACATTCTGCTGGTGATGTTTGGACCTTTACATAGGTCTACATAGCAGCATTCAAAATTATTGTTTTGTTTATTCTTCAAGAGCTATCCCTCTATTTATATCAGAGCAAATTAAAGCCAGCGAAGTGAAGAGACTTTGCCGAAGACAAACAAGTCACAAGTGGCCAAACCAAGCATGAGAAGTTTTTTTTCACAGGCTACGTGTGACATTCTAGAGCGTGCAGGATAAGACATAGTTTATGACTTAAAGAAACCTGAACTTTAGTTGAGAAGATGATTGACACCTCGGAAACAACTTGTGTGTGTAGGAAATGGCACATAGTCTTGGGGCCAGGCAGACTTTGCCACTCAAAAGAAAAAAAAAAAATTGCTATTCTCCCATGGTTCTCTCATCTAGCAATTTTTTTTTTCTTTTGAGTGGCAAAGTCTGCCTGGCCCCAAGACTAT
>OU015756.1:81551293-81579590 GCA_907169655.1 Acomys percivali
CTCTCTCTCTCTCTCTCTCTCTCTCTCTCTCTCTCTCTCTCTCTCTCACACACACACACACACACACACACACACATACACACACACATACACACACACTTTGTCTCTCTCTCAAACACACAGACACACACACTTCACACAGACACACACTCACAGCTACACACACTTCACACAGACACACACTCACAGATACACACAGATACACACACTTCACACAGATACACACTAACACAAAAACACACAGACACACACAGACATACACTCACAGACACACACATATACACACACAGATAAGAGCATTTCTACAACTATATTAAATGAGATGATATTTAATAAATAATTTGCATTGCCTGAGACATGGTAAATACTCCAGCAAGGCTGACTCCAACAAAGGACAATGAAAGCTCCACATCCTAGACGAGCTCATCTCTTAATCACAGCTCTTCTTTATGGGAAGAGTCACAAAACCACTGAGGAAACATAGCAGGGCGTTCATTCTCTTTTATACTTCTCTGTAATAGAGACAGGGGACCTACTTGCCAGAGGCAAAAAGTAAATTGATTAGAATTGACAATTGATTTGAATCTTCTTGTAACATAGCTCCACTTTTTTTTTTCCAATTTTATTTGCTGCAGGAATAAGGAAATAAGGTAGACGTTCACAAACTATATATGCAGCTGACATGCTGAGCTTGCCAAACAGGGTGCTTCTATTCAGATAGTCTTACTCAGCCGGGCGGTGGTGGCGCACGCCTTTAATCTTAGCACATGGGAGGCAGAGGCAGGTGGATCGCTGTGAGTTTGAGGCCAGCCTGGTCTACTAAGGGAGTCCAGGACAGCCAAGGCTACACAGAGAAACCCTGTCTCAAGAGAAATAAAAACAAACAAAAAACAAAAAACAAAAATCAATACTCTTACTCCAAAATTTCTTCTGCCGATTAACTTCTGAACCTAGAAACATGATATTGACTTGCAGTTGAGTTTATTCCCGGGAAACGTGTTCTATAGCCCACAACCTCGGTTCCTTACGATGCGCAATTTTATTATATTTTCCTTCCTATGAGCCAACTATTAAGGAAAAAAGCTTCATTCGGGTGTTCTGGAGTGCTAGTGATTTTGAAGTTTTCAACAGGGGATGTCCTGGAGATTCGGATGGACACTAGGGTTCTCCATAGTTTTTGGACTTCTCTTCATGTGTCTCACAGCAGCCAGGCGTTCCCCTTAGCACGGCTAACTGCGGAAGTCTGAGGCACACAGAGTGTTCAGGGCCTGTGTGAGTGCGCAGCTCTCGGGGAAGACACTGTTCACCATCCCCTCTGTTCCTGTGTGTGCTTCCTCCCTGGTAAGAAGCTTGAAAGCTCATCACGCCCAGTACCAACGGCAGCTGTAGGTTCAGGAGGAGCGTTTGAATTAGGGCATCATGGTGCAGCCCGCTGCAGCCTACCAACACGTTAAATGCAGCCCTGTTCTACCCTTCCTCACAGATGGACATTGGGGCTTCACCAATAAGAATGGGAAATTGGTGACAGGAAGACAAGAGGATAGAGACAAGTTGATCAACCAAACACACAGGAGCAAAGCAAATTTTCTGCTGCCCTCTCATCCTAGGGTAGAAACAACACAGACCTTTCTTTTTCCTGTCAGACAAAATAAGAAAATTATTTTTTTTCCTCTAGATCTAACTGTAAGGTAATTTCTCTAATGAAAAAAAAAAAAAAATGAACTGAGGTCTTTCTAGTAACTTCACCATTTCAAATCCTGACAATGGACCTAAAAACAAAGTCAAACCTGACAAGTTTTATCCAACTGCCTGAAAGAGCACATGAAAATCCTTACTATCTTATCTCAGCACCACAGGAATATAATTAAAAAATGGCTACACACACGGAACTACCACTGGGTGCTGGGAAACCAGGGTGCCTGGCTCACATGTTCCTCCTTGTAGTTTTTAAAAATATGTTGGTTTTGCTTAGCTTAATTTGGAATGTAATGAAATCCACATTTCTTCTGTTAACAGACAGGTATCATAATTCACCTATTAATTTATTTTCATTAATATAAATACATCTTTTACTTTCTCCAATAATCATATTTAGATTACTGAGAAAATATGACTGTCTGCAACCCAGCTTTACTACTACACTCTTGACCCTGATTTGTGAGGAATAAGTGCTTGTAATTTATTTTAACTCATTATGTTTGTCAACAGGAACATTTCTTAGCATGCAGTAGAGAGACAGAAAATGTTTATATCGCAAGTGCTTCCACTTGAGTCTATTCCAGGCTTCAGTGGGCATCCAGTGTTTAGTGTCATATCTATTCCTATTTTTAGAATGTTTCCAAAGTGACTCAAGTGCCTGTGCATTCATGGATGTATATATGTCCTATTCCTATTTTTAAAAACATTTGCACTCTGACTCACATGCCTGTGTATTTGTGCTTGAATACGTGTGTGCATGTACCACGTGTCCTGAGCGAAGGTAAATACTCCAGGTGTGTCAAGAGTCTACGAAAACATGTAGAATGTATTGTCTTTTTGTTCTTCCATTCTGGCTTCTGAGAAACTGTCCCTTTTCTTTTGATTTTGTCAAAGAACAGTTTGTCTAGGATCATAGATGGATTTGCCAATGAATGGAGTAAGTTGGTCATTACTGAGGGAGCAACATCTTGGATTGGGTGGCTCTCTTCGGTGTTGATGACCCTGCAGGCCGTGGCACTGGTGAGAAGACATGCGTTAAGTTCCTTAAACCAGGTCCATGTGTTTGATTAGTCAAAGCTCATTGCTTAATATTTAATTAATTACTCTCCTTCTCTTGTTTAAACAACACGTAGGAGTTTCTTTCCAAATGCCTGGGAGGATCTTCTGCCCTAAGCCCTCAGGTCTGTGCAGCTCAGCACAGATGGTGGTGAGATCTTTATTCCTGAAGTCAATGCCGTCAGACATTTTCACAAAAAGAAAGTGAGAATGTCAACAGAAGCAACTGTTTCCTTTTAAATTACTTCAACTAAACTGCATGTCAATCTAGATCAATTTCGGTTATGATTCAAGCATCAGGCAGATTGAGGTTCCTTTCATTTCTCCTGCCACAGATGGTTGCATATGTGGCTTAACCCTTGTGCCTGCTCTTCTGTTCCTACTGAGTTTTAAGCATCCATGCGTCATTTCAGGCTACACTGGCCTGACATGTGGCAGCTTTCTTCAAGTCAATCTTCCAGATAAAATATCACGTAGCATCCATTTTTCAAAACCAGGGATCGCTTGCAGGGCTTTCCCCAAAATATCACCATCTGCTCTCTTTCCGGAGAGAAATTACTGTTTTGAATTAACTCATTAAAAACTGCCATGCACAAAACATGTGCCGAGGTGACATCAGCATAGAGATATAAATGCTATCTCTGTGGACCAGCTATTGGGCACAGGCAGCGCAGCAGGGAGTAGTTTGCGCCGAGGAGTCACGTGCTGGTGATTAACTTTAGAAGCTTCAGGTGCACAGACTTTCAGCCCATTTCCAGCCACTGAGGTCAAAGAAGCATCTGAAATCTGACTCACTTTCTGTTTAACCAAAGTAAATGTGCGGCTTTTATAGAGTTAAATATGGCAACAGGAAATGCAAGTTACAACAACAGAGTGAGGGGTAATTAGATCTTCATTTCTTAAGAGGAAAAAATGCTGTTGACTTAGCCATTTGGAAAAGTTATCAAAGAGGCCCTGTGGCCAGCAGAGTGCCTTACTTAGCTCCTTTGTTATGGTTCATTTCCATTAACAAAGTTTGATACATGAAAGTATCAGGGAGAAGTGAACCATATCTGGACTCTTCTTTTTTAAATATAATTATTTTTATTTTTATTCACTATTGTAGTCCCCTCCGTCATCTCCTCCCAGCCCCACCCTCCTTCCCTCACCCCACCTCCCACCCCTCCCCTAGTCCTCAGAAAGGGGGAGCCCTTCCCCCTATCATCTGACCCCAGCCTATCAAGTCTCCTCTGGACTGCCTGTATTCTCTTCCTCTGTGACCTGGCAAGGCTGTCCGTTAGGAAGAAGTGATCAATGAATGTGTCTCAAGTACAATTGGTGAAATAAGTAAATTTGTTTAAAAAGGTAGAAATTGAAACCATACTAAGATCAAATGAGGCAAGTCATTTCACTCTGGACAAGGAAGTGTTTGAAACTGCTACACCCAGATTGATCCCAAAAAAAGAACCAGAAAACACACGGAACCACTGTAAAATACAAGAGGAATCTTTTTTAAAAATATTTTATTAGTTTATTCATATTACATCTCAATTGTTATCCCATCCCTTGTAGCCTCCCATCCTCCCTCCCTCCCTCCCACTTTCCCCCTACTCCCCTCCCCTATGTGACTGATCATAGAGTATCAAGTCTCTTCTTGGTAGCCTGCTATCCTTCCTCTGAGTGCCACCAGGCCTTCCCATCAAGGGGATGTGGTCAAATATGGGGCACCAGAGTTCGTGTGAAAGTCAGACCCCACTCTCCACTCAACTGTGGAGAATGTCCTGTCCATCGGGTAGATCTGGGTAGGGGTTTGAAGTTTACTGCACGTATTATCCTTGGCTGGTGCCATAGTTTGAGCAGGACCCCTGGGTCCAGATCCACCCATCATAATGTTCTTCTTGTAGGTTTCTAGGACCTTCTGGATCCTTCTATTCCCCATTCTCCCATGCTTCTCTCATCTAGAGTCCCAGTAGGATGGTCCTCCCCTCTGTCCCACTTTCCTGGTAAGGGAAGACTTTCATGGGACATGCCCCTTGGGCTAGTATGCAGATATAAGTGAGTATATACCATTTGAGTCTTCATCTTCTCAGATAATTCCAATGGCAGATTGCATAAGCAATTAACACAACTAATCACACACAATATCACTTAATCAGCTCGGTAAGGTCTTTGGCCTATAATATCCATTAACTAAGGGAATGAGAGAACAATTCTTAGTTTCATGGAGAGAACCTGCAGATTAATGACTTGGTTAACCTAGCGTTTTTAAACTAATAGAGGCAACACGCTGAGGACAGTGGGCTGAGGAGAATCAAGCGTGATGAAAGCACAAGAGTCAAGCGAGAAGGGTGGGCAAGATGAGGACCTGCTAGCTGCAAGCTCCGAGGCTTGAGTCTGGATGTCTGATCACGGGACAAATGGGCACTTGTGAGAAGAGCTGATGTGGCTGCAAACGGCTGACACTTCCATGCAGGGTCAAACGTTTGGCTTCTTTTTACAGCTCCTGATGCTGGTGCGTGTTTGCTTCACCCCGGTAGAGAGTTGTGCGTTCGTTGCAGGTAATGTGAATGATTTTGTGTCACAAGTTTCAAAGCCATCCTGGTCACGTTGCTTCTCTCCTTGAAAGGAGAACCTCAGACTAGGGTAGACTTGGTCTTGAACTCCAGGTAGGGAACTTACAGAAAAAGAAAAATTGCTGTGGAGCAGACTGGGCTAGACATCTCAGTAATGCACACCCCCCCCCCCATCCATGAGAACAGAGATTGACTGGTTGGGAGGCCTCTAGAGGTCCCTCCTTCTAAGGAAAGAGAAAAGCCACATACCTGAGACTTTCTTAGACCTCTATCTCTTCAGGATCCACATCGATTAAGTATGCTTCTTGAACCAATGCGATTATAATACAACTGGAAACATGTACCAAGGAGAAAGAATACTAAGGTGCCTGGCGGGGGGTGGTTAAGAAGCAAAGTTAAATGTATGTTACAAGCCACCTTTTAAGAGAAAAGCCAGGGGCTGGCATGGCTTTGGCTACATGGTAAGTGCATAAATAAATGAGCGATGAAGCAAAGAGATTTAAAATTCAGTTTGGAGATCTCTGAAGTATTTTAGAATAGGACACAGAAATCCAGAACTGATTTCTGCAACTTTTTGGAAATTAGAAAAAGGGATTTTTTTTCAGAAGTCTTGACTGATCCTTCTTAAGACACTCCTCGTCATCAATTTTCCCTACTGTACTGAAGACATTCCAGGAGCAGAAGGAAGCATTTCGGGTTTTTGCTTCTGTTTCAGGGAGGCATGTGCCTTGCAAGAGCTCATTATGGAGATATTGTCCTTCTGAAATCTGTCTAAGAAACATGATTTGGCCTAAAGAAGGACATTTGGCCATTTTAACATCTTAGAAAAAGTTAAAGGGACTATTTTTGAAATAAAAATATCTTTCAAATATTCTTAACTGTATCAACCTTGTCTTTTATATTAATTTGCAATGTTCTCAACTTGTACTCGGAGTGTTAAGAGTGATCTGGAAGATGAGGCAGTGAACACAGGACATGGACAGAAGATCTAGAAAGTTCTACGACTCAGCTCCCAGAGTGGCATTTAAAGGATGCAATTAAAATAGAAAAGGGTTTCGGCGAACTTTGTGCTACAGAGACAAAGAAATGAGTACCAGACTCAGTACCTATGAACCAGGAAGAAAGCACACAGACAGGCAAGCAGAAAGGAAGATGGCAGAAAGACCTAGTTCTTCTAGGAAGTAGGACTCCGATGAAATTTAGAAGAGAACATTAGCAAAGTCCTGCACAAACACCAGCTGTGACACTGTTTCCTGTCTCTGGGTCAGTGGTGGCTTCTTACCTCCCCTCTAGGTGTCTGGTCTTATCTGCCTGTGAGCTAAATATGACACAATATACATGCTACCCATGATCAACTATGCTTTCCTTAGACATTTGAAATAACAGATTTCTTAGATCAACCACTCAATGGGGACATTTGGTCCTCAAATAATATAAATAAATGTGGGTTTTAATTGGATTGAATAGTTTCCAAGGCAATTATGATGGAGCTAGTCAGATACATTTAAATTTTTTGAAAACACACCATTTAAAGCAACCCTTCCAAAATTTATATTGCCTTTCGCTTCCCTTAAATGCTATAGGAAGAACAACCCTTCAAAATCCAAAGCAAGACTAATTTTAAGTGAAATAAATTTAAATCTCTTTTTCTTGTTTCTTCAAATTTGAAATTCACAGTTTATGCCAAAATGATTTTCACTTGGCTGCTAACTTGGTAAATATTTAGAGCATAAATGGAAAACATGGGCACAAAGACTTCTTAACAGCCTCTGCTCACTGCCATCCTTAAGTTCTCTGCATCATGTGACATCTGTGTGCGCTTTCATGCAGGTAGCCACCTAATATGTCTCAGCAAACACGACTCCACAGACTGTGGAGATGGACGCAGTCTGACAATGAGTAAAGAAGGAAAAAGAAATGACCCTCAGTGTCACTTGAAAAATGAATATTTGCAACATCCATGTCTATTCATAGATTTATTTTTGGAAGAAAACGTTGATCTTTTAAGCATTTAGCTGTGTTTGCATGGGGCAATGGGATAAAACGGAAATAAAAATTCTGCTTTCCCCCTCTGGCACAAGACTGTACATTTAGACTACAGCTCTCGGTGCTTACCAAGAGCAGCTCGTACAATTGCTTATGTTTTATTTTTTTTTCAATCTGCGTTACAATAGCTGTACATTGGTGTGTGCAACTGCTTGTTATATCGAGAAAACACTTGCTTCCTGTTCTCATCTACCATCTCTGCCACATTGTTTTTTAAACTATCTGTAAGTCTCTATCCTGTAATTGAATATTTACTACATTTGAAGAGCATTTCATGATATGAGATTCCTGGTTGGCAATCATTCTATTTGTGCGTACAGGCACGATTATGCTTCTCTTGTGTTTGTTTTTGTTTGTTTAATTTGTTGTACTTAAAAGCTCAACTTCTTTTTCCTTTGTCAATCTTTTTATCATCTACCTACCTTTGTCCTGTGGCTGCTTTCAGAAAACTGCATTTTTTTTTTCCAGTCCCATGTGGGACCATCTAGGTATCATTTCATTTCCTGAATTCATTTTCTCTGAAGATTTCTCTGGTCTCTTTAACTTTGTCTCTTTCTTCTTCATTATTTCTGCACAGGATGTTGAGATAAGATCACCAGATGGGTTACAAGGAATTACTTGGGACACCTGGTGCCTTGGAACAGCCTGCGGTTAAATTGCCATGACAACCTGGTCACATAGATCTCATTTCCTTATTGCTTACACTTTATAAACTATTATGTGGAAAATAAAGTTTGAGAGCTTGATCAGAACCCAGAGTTGCTCTCCTTCTTCATGTCTCCTGCGCCCCTACTCGTCCGCCCCCTCCACAGGTACCCGTTGAAGACCCCGTGGGTCGGGGCAGGTTGGCAAAAAATGGCAGGAAGCATTTACATCAACCAGAAGCGAAGACTAAGCCATCAGTCAGTGCTGGGTGCAAGGATGTAACAATAGAGTAATTAAGGGAGTCCCAAAGTCAGGGAAAAGGGGAGGAAATCTCACCCTCTGAGACAGGTGATAGGTGGAGAACTTAGGCTGTTGATTGGCCGTACTTATCTGGATTCCATTTGATATGAGAGGAGGATTTCCTGTAGCTTACAAGAATCCTTTTAAGTTTACAAAAGGAGATAAATGTTAGACATGTTAGCATTACCATTGTTTGCAATCTGCAGTGAAATACACATTGTAGAAAAAGGTAGTAAACATATTTATGTGTTATAGCATACAAGAGGCTTGGGAAAAAAACACTTGGGTTAAAATCATGAATACTTTTTGAGGTGAGCTTAGGAAAAGCAGAAGCCTTCCCTGAAGCAGAAGGGACAAAATCTCATTTGATCTTAATTTTAGTATGATTACATAACATAAAAGAGTCCCTGTATTCATACGACTGTATTATTCAAGTCAAGCACAATGAAAAACATTTTAAGTGTATATGTAAAAACACAAACCAAAGGGAATTTAAAATCTTGAACTTGGAACTATGGTGGTAAATTGTATAGTGCAAAGTTTGTTTTCCCAAGCAGGGTTAGATTAACAACTCAGAGCTCCAGTGATTAATGCCAAAGCTCTAGATAGTCTCGATACAACAATAGCATAGCCACAGGAAGAAATAAAACATCCTTTGAGATCCCCTGACCCTCATAACTTGCATTTACCAACTTTAAAACACCTTTTTAGACTCTCTAACATTCATTACTCCATTTACCAACTTTAAAATGCCTTCTTAGACCCTCAAATACTTTCTTAGAAGCTTTAGTTTTTTAACTTAAACATCTGTATCCTTACCTAATTATTTACCATGATGCATGGTGAAATTGTTGCGATCAGTCACTGTCCTGTAGCTAACAGAATGGTAAAAGGTAGTATCTGAGACCTGATTTTTAAGCCTGGCAGTAAGGAAGCCTGTATCTAGACCTGACAGAAGCAGCTGTAGAAGTGAAACTTAAGACCTGGTCCCCTGAAAATGAAGAGGACGGAGAAGGTATAACATGAGGTCTGTGAATAAGGCAAATCTGTTTGCATTTTTACATAAATCTACTAGTTTTAACTAGCTAATAAACTGACTAGTATAGTAACATGATGGATTGCTTTGGGCCAAGGAGCTAATCGCCTGTTCTCTAACCATCAAACTACTATTAGCTTAGCCATCAATGTGATCAGGGACCTGAGAAGGATAAACTGTAACCTAAATGAATCTATGTATCAGTCAAAATGCCTGAGATGACCAGTCAGTCATTGTCCACAACCTAGACACTTGTCCCAGGCTCCTGTGGCAACATGGGTAGGCAACCTGGTCATCAGGTGCAGAAGATGTGTGTGTGTGTGTGTGTGTGTGTGTGTGTGTGTGTGTGTGTGTGTGTGTGTTTCTGAGAAAAGAGAAGATGGAGAGACTGACCTCACCTCTTTTTCAGAAATGTGAAACAATAACTCTCTGGGTATCGAGTTTCCCACAATTCAGGTTGGGCCCTGAGGGCAAGGCATTGGAGGCAGTCTCGCCCAGTGGTTAGCATATGACAATTCAAAGTTGAAGTCATCCATCACCATGCCCAAATATATTTGGACACCTTGGAGATCTATTGGTAGAATTTGGAAATATCTGTTTTCATAATAAATGTATACATGCTGAATGCCATATCCAGCAGATCTCTGAAAAATTTGCGGGTTAGTATATTTGAGTTAAAGTAATCTTTGTCTTTAGTTATCTGCTCTAAACTACATCTTGCAAACATAAAACAAGATGTTATAATCTTATCTTATGTTTGACCTTGAAAATACGTCACATTGGAGTCTTAGCATGACTAAAAATATATTCTTGAACATATTTCAGGATGTGACCATTTATAAGACCTTAATCATTAAAGACTAGGACTATCGATTTCATTTCTGTTCAGTTGGAGCCTTAAAAACCATAAAAACAGTCCACAAAGAGAGAGCAGAACAGTTTTCTATATGATGTAGTTTATAAAAATTCAACGGCTTATAAAAGTTTAAAGCTATATTGTAGATGAGCAAAAACAAGGCTAAGCATATTTAAGACAGTGATTTTAACCATTTGAGAGTGGAGGAAGGGCATAATAAAAAAATGAATATCTGTAAAATTAGTATATCACAGTTTACATATCTGGCGACGTTGTAGAACAATTTTAAAACTGTAAAACTGTGTTTGAATTTATTATATCAAACCCATTGTTCAGGAAGCCTGCAGGTGAACCCAGAGCACCTGGCAACAGGAGAAACAGCATTTATCCATTCAAAGACTAGTCAAGACACAGGTAGTTAGACATACATTTTAAATTAGAGACCTTTATAATTTTCAAATAAAACATTATACAAAAATAGTTGAATCATATATGTTTATATAGTATGTTGTAAATATATAATTTTGAATTTTGAGACTTGTTGTTTTTCAGTTACCTGTTCCAAGGTGTAACCTTGAAAACATAAAACCATAAACTAGGTAAAACTTAATCCTGTAATTGACTGCACCATTGTTGACTGAACAGCATAAGCTTAAATGACAGAAGTTGCACTTAGAGTTTAACAAAGACTTGAATGGGCTAGCAGCGTAGGCAGTACTAGGAAAGCCCTGCCCCATACGGGCAACCAATGTTAAACATGTGGCACACAACATACATGGTATAAGATTCATTGTAGAAGCATGGCGGGGAAGAAAGGGGGAGTGGAGCCTCAGGGGGACAGAGAGAAACACAAAGAGGCTAAGAGAGCAAGGGACAATGTAAGAGAAAGACAAGGTGGCAAGTCAGTCCTTTCATAGTCTGTCACATACCTGGCAGCAGATGATGATGTCGGATGTTGCTAAGCAACCTAAAGGCAGCTGCTTATTTGCCAGCTACATTCAGTAGATGAGATTTTCTCCTTTTATATTCATCAGCTGCTTATAACAGTGATAGCCATCAGGCTAAAAGAGATGCAGATGTTCCACATGAGCTCTGGTTGTGGCTAGGAGGAGCTGAGATCTTCAGCAGCCCCAGAGCACCCTACGTGCACTGCAAAGGTACGTGCTTAAACACAGACCATTTTCTGTTTGTTCTGTTTTACTTTTCTTCATCTTTTCTTTCTCCTTCATTCTTTCCCCCCGTTTCCTGATACATATAAATGAGGCTGGATTCTTTGCCCACCAGCATGTACTCTTTTTCTTAACACCCAGGTCAGCTCGTCATAGTCATATGGTGGGGAAGGCTGAAGGGCGCAGATGAGTTTTCTCCAGCAGTCTCTTACCATGAGTGTTTCAGGCTTTCTAAATCACTGCCCACTCTGTTACCGGGGTTACCACCCACATATTCCATCTCTTCACACTCATAAGTGTTCATCAATGAATTAAAAAACATTATCACCAAAAGAATTTTTCTTTTGCTTCTTCCTGGAAAGGAACAAATTATTCTTGCATTGAACTTGCTACCTACTCAAAGCCTATTTCCTGTGTGCTTTCCTCCTCCACCCACCCTTCATCCTCCCTCTGTGATGCTCAGCACAACTGATCTCCATTGTTGGGGACCAAGGCTAGCAGAACACCACAGACCAGCTTGGGAAGGCAGAGCAGGACATCTGTTTCCCCTGAAATGTTCTTGCTTGAATCATCTTGCAGGTCCATATACTCTGTCTGGGCTCCTTGAGAACCGCACATATTTTATAAGATTATTAACAACAGTAGACATACATACTAACATAGATGGAGGAAAGCTTAGTAGACCTCAATACTACATAAAGAAGCAAAGGCAAGTAAGAAACACCAAGAGCAGAAGAGATAGATTTCCCCAGGAAAAGCACACCAATTAGTTGTCAAATAAAAAACAGTCCTGAAAACATACATATACTTCATATAATGTATGAAGACTTATATTATACAGACTGAGCACATTGTATTTGTGTATAGGAACATATGTAACAACAATTAATAAAAAGGCGAGGAGGCATGAATTTGAAAGAGAGAAAGGAGGATATATAGGAAGGCTTGAGAGGAAGAAGGGGAAGAGGCAAAGATGCAATTATGTTATTCTCTCAAAAAAATAAGAGTAATAACTTTTAAAAGATAATCTATGGAGCATGAAAATATCACTAAGTCAAGTTTATTCTATCTGAGTGTATTCAAATGTTGTCTGTGCTTAAGATATAAGTGTACATTGTTACTCTGTGGTGTACCCAGGCTTATCTCTGGGGCTTCTCCTTGTGATATTGTTAGCAGCTGCTTTTCCCTAAGATCTCAGTCTCCCATTTTCTCCTGCCCTATCCCTGTTATAACCACATTTGTAATGAGACAAACTTGTGAGTCTCCTCTTCCCTGGAGGGCTGTTGGTCACTAGTCCACAACAGGAGGCGCAGAAGTGGGGAGTAGAGCTCATAATCCATTAGCATGATAATGGAATAGTCCCAGACCAAGTCAGTGAGATAGCTCAACTTTATTCAGAGTGAACAAAGGCTTTATAGTCCTTGGGGAGTGGGTAGGGTGCTCCCATAGGTGAATAGAATTGGTTGGAGCTAGGGATTCCAAGGATGCTAGGCTTGCATTTGACAACGTGTTCCTATCATATGAACAGGAATACAGTACCCAGTTAGCAATAGGCACAGCAAGGAAAGAGCTAGCAAGGAACTGTGACAAAGGCCATATGTCAGGCATGGTTATAGGCATCTACGCCTAAGGACACTCTCTAGATGAGGTCAGGCAAAGAGTAGGAGGCCCTGCTGGGAAGAGGGTATTAGTAATTAGGCAATGGTACAAGCCATCCCAAAGGCCCTGAGGACCATGGGAAACAGGAATCCTCAGGACCATTCTCAAATATGCCGGTGTCATCAGAAGCACATCACCACCACCAGAGCACATCACAGCCAGGATCCAGGTCCCCCTAAGTTACCCGTGCACTTCCTGTGCATGCACCAGGTCATTTATAAAAGGGAGCTCACCCCACCCTCACTCTGTTCTTTCTTGCGTCTCCCCAGAGACAACCTCTGTATATCCTCTCCCAATAAAGGCTCCTACGTGGGAGTCCCCCATCTAGTGGCCAGCTCAGAAAGGCTATCCCAACTGGGAGGACTGCAACCTCAAACAGCAGAGTCCTTCAACACAAACTCTGTTCTAGAGATATTATTTCATGCCTGTTGTTCTCTGTATTCGGAAAGAAGAGACTGCGAGACGAAACCATGACAGAAGAAGCTGGGTTTACTACAGTTCTTGCAAACTGAGAAGAAAAAGAAGCTAGCCACCCCCCACCACCATCACTGCCACACATACTTTGCCTGTGCTACTCTTAAAATTTACAGAAAACCGTGAAACAACAAAAAAAATAGAAATGTAGATAATTACTGGTGGTAAATGTAATTCTTTTCTGAGTGAAGGGTACTCAGCACCTCGCTAGCTCGTCCTTAGCACAGATGATTTGAAATAATAGTAGAAATGTCCTCTTCATCATCTCACAGCCACTCACCCCACAATCCCAACTGTAATATTCTCCCTCTGCCAACATCTCTTTTCTGTCCAATGTGTTTCTTTAAATGTCCCTATGGTAGTCTATACTCCAATGTCTTACAAGGATTCAGTGACTGTCTCCCGCTTATGCCCCACGTGCTACGTCAAGTCCTTGAATGGCATCAACTGAATCAGAGAATCCTGGCAGCTTGTAAAGAATTGAGCTGTGAACACAAAAGAAAGTCATAAAGAGCAGTGAAAGGGCATGCTGATGCTTGGATTGGGCAATGAACAATGAAATGGGAAAAAATAGACAGTGTATCCCCCATTTTGGAGGCATAAATGAATGGCAGGATTTTGTAACAGCCTATATGTACTCCATGAAGAGTTATCTGAATGATAATTTGATGTATATTCTGTTTGGCCAGTTGTGGGGCATACTTAGAGACAGCTCTGTCGACCATTGTGCTGAAAAAAAAAAAAGAAAGAAAGAAATTCTGCAGTAATTCGGCCTGGAAATAAAAAGCTGAGTATAAGTAGGATACATTAAAAAAAAAAAAAAAAAAAAAAAAAAAAAAAAAAAAAAAAAAAAAAAATAAAAAAAAAAAAAAAAAAAAAAAAAAAAAAAAAAAAAAAAAAAAAAAAGAACTTAAAGCAACAAGAATAGAATGAGAAGACTTTGAAAGAGAGATAGAAAGAACAAACACAGACATTTAAAGTTTAAATACAGGAAGAAAAAACCCACCGGGGACACAGAGGAAAGGCATGACAAAGATACAGCCAAATCCCCATGAGTGGTGGGAATTCTCCTGTTTCTGTTCCTCTTGGAGAAGAAGCAAAGTAACCTGCGTTCACTCAGGCCTGGAATTTGTTCTCCTGTGGCTTCTCTATGCTCTTGCTCATTGCTCCACATCTCCTAAGCGTCACCTCAGGTGGTTCCCGGGATCCAGGCTAGGAGAAAAAGGGACAAACTCAAGGCCTATAATGGGCGAGGAAGACATTAGATATCAAAATAGCCAGACAGAAGAACACGGGCAATTATGGATGTTTACTGCCTGTCTTCCCTCTGTGTATAGACTTCCTATTAATTTGTTAGGAAAAGAAGGTTTTGGTTTCTTTTTTTTTTTTTAAGTCTTAATCTTTATGAAGCAGAAGAGGGGAGATGGAGACAGGGGAGAGACAGATTAAATTATGATGGCCTCTTGATTAAATATACTTCATTAAGAAGACTATATTTTGCTACTGTTACTAATTAAGTTATTATTATAAGCATAATACTGAGAGTCATTTCAAGGATAAATAAAACTGTTGGATAAAAATTGCAGAAAACTGAATAGGCTCTGGGAAATATGTACATGTTCCAGAGGTGATATCTGCCTTAACAGCAATATATAACAACCCAGTATAACAACAGCCACTGATGATTTTAACAAGCAGGCAAGAATAGCTTGCCCATCATCCTGCTTAGGGTTATGTTTGACAACATAATGAATTTGTCTGAGCCTGAGAATCCATCCAGTACTTTGCTACGCATGGATCATCAGTGAGATTATTGTGGATCCAAGAAGCAGAAGGAAGAGAATACAAGAAAGAGACAGAATCAGTCGACATCCGAGCCATGGGCAACTGTCAAAGGGCAGCTGGTCCTAGCTCACTTCTCTGTCCTGTTTTAGTGGGGATGTGGCACAGTAGTCAGCTGTAAAAGATTCAGGGGCAGCCTAAGAAACAATATTTGGTTTGTGTCTTGTTTATTGTTTGCTTACTTTGCTTATTACAGACTTCATTTCCAGCAAATCACGTAGTGGTACCTAGCAATCCCTGCATGATATCTGAACCATTGTGTAGTAGCCTCCACGAAATGCCAAGGTTGCTCTTGTGATCAGTGGAATACAGCAGAAGTTTTGGTTGGGATGCTTACAGTTAGAGCACATCAGGGCTTGCATTTCTTGTGTCATCTTGTTCCCTCTTCGGGATAGATCACTCAAATGGAAGCCAGATGCCATGTTATGAGGTCTGTGGACCTTTCTGTGTGGAAGATACAGACAGCCCAAGACAGTAGGTATATAAGGGAGCCCTCTGGGAATTGGCTCCTTCCAGTCTTTTGCATGGCTAGCAACTAAACTGTAACACCCAGAGAAGAGTAAGTCAGACAAAACCAACAAGCTGTTCATAGGCTTCCAACTTCCAGAAAACATCTCCCACCATTAACTATTTGTTTTGTGTTCAACATGTTAATAGCAATATAAGCTTTCTTTTCTTCACCCACCCCATCCTCCAAAGCTCAAGCTTGCTATCTCTCAGATTTTGTAGGCTCAGCCCTGAGGAAGCACCCAGTAAATGGAGAAAATATAAAGTGGCAACACCTGACTTTGGACATTCAGAAGACCCTCGGTTATAGGTACCATGGAAACTTGTATTTAAGCAAGCAGCGTTTGAAGAACAGGAAGTTTTCAACAGGCCATAGGCAGTATCTTTGCTGCAGGGAGGACACCAGCGGATTCTGCATTAGCAACCTGGCAGGAGGCTGAGTGACAGGCAGAGACTTCTCTCTACGCAGGGTGAGTCCTCTCAGCCAGGTAGTGGCCTTGGGAGAGACATTCAGCTCCAGGGCTTCCGCTGGAAGATGGACATAGAGACAGGGGTTAAAGGAGAGAGTTGTTCCAGGGAGAATAGCTGCCTGACAACACGGGGTAAGAGCTTGGGGAAACGACTGTTAAGAATGGCCCTTGTGAGATTAAACACTGAGTGACAAGGAAGGCTGACTTGTTGGGTGATCCCTTAGCACTTGGCTGGTGCTTCCAGGAAGGGTGAAGTCCACTTCCCTAACATTAGTGATGGCCACTGAGGTAAGCCGGAGAAGTCTGTGCACAGGTTTAAAGGCAACAGAGGAAAACAGAGCTAGAGGGACAGAACTTGAGGCAGGTCCTATGAGGCTATGTCATTTCTTTAGTTTATATATTTTGAAGAAGGTGGCTGGGCCTTCTTGTCATAATGTAGCCCCAGAACCTACCTTGTGCACATTTATTCTAAAGCAGGAATGTTTTCAGGGTAGTATGTTCTGGACACATGTAGGGTGAAGTGAACGAGACAGAGATACATAGAAACAGAAGCATCCTCAGGGAACATGGATACTCCCAGTGAGAAACACACACTCATGCCCATCACACGCTGAGCAACAGGCGTGGAAACGCTGGGAAATGCTGCAGACCACCTCCGATGAGCCAATAAACTTAGCCAAAAGCTAGCTCAAAGGAAATAAAGGTGTGTATAAAAATTAAAATGGCTAACGGAAGGTTGCCCATGCACTAGTGGATGGTCCTACGACCACATGAGTACAGGCAGTATTAATTGTGCCTGGTGAGTTATAAAACAGACAAGGAGGAGGAAGACATGAAGCTAGGGTACTGCCCAGAGAGGGTCAGAGGAGGAAAGTCGGAGATGGATAGAAACTACAAATACATTGCATTCACTGTTATAATAGTGAGTAATATGCTATTCAACAGATCTGGTCTAAAGGAAGGGAGGGGGGAGAGAGAGAGGAGGGTAACCATTGACAGAGAGAGAGAGAGAAACAGAGGGACAGAGAGAGGGAGAGAAACTGAGAGAGCGTGAGAGGTTGCTGGGGTCCTTTTGATTGGTGGCACACCTGGCAGTGGCAGGTAATAATTTCAGAGGTATGTTAACACTCACCAATGAAAATTACCAAAGAATCTATATTAAATAGTACTGATGCCCATATATACTGTCAAAGCAGTCAAGGGACTTTGGAACCATGTCTCGTGGCCTGACAGACTTGGGCGGGTCAGGTACAAGGAACTGGAAAGCCACCCAAGCTGCTACCGCAGCGGCAGCGGCTGCCACCCACCACCTCTGCTGTTCCTACTGGATGTGCAAGGAATGAAGACTTCCTTACATGAAGTGTGGTAATTACTTGGCAGGCCATGGCTCCTTTCACATGGGATTTTAAAATATGTATAAAAGGCATTTTCAGCAATCAGTTTCTAAAGTGCTCTCATGTATAGCCTGCCAAGTTGTGATTGCCGGAACAAGGAAAAGGAGGGAGCGTACTCTGTCTGTCAGCAGGGGCTCGCTACCCATGCTCAGTGACTTCGGCGCTGAAGAGAAGCGTGGGCCACACGGAACACCCAGTCTGAGCGCTTAACTATAATAATCACAAGTTAATGGAAGAGAAAAGAAGCGATCTTGAGCTGAAATTGTTTCAGCCTTTTTTAAATGTCAATTTTTGCAAAACGATTCTGAAGATTGGAATGGAGGGGGAAAGCATAGTGAGGGTGTTTGGACTTTTGTGGTTGGTAACAGGAAAAAGAAAGGTCTGGAACTTTCTCTACTCCCTTTCACACACAGGTAAGCAGTCCTACAAGAACAATTGTGAGGAGGATTTGCTGAGGGCTTTTTCATATTTTGTAGGTTAATAATGAGCATTCAGCTCAGAAAGTATATTTGCATATATTATTACATATTTAAGGTTTTTTTTTTTTCATTTTCCAAATTACTGACATTGGGTGGTAGGCTTTGGATCATGTTCCAGGAACAAATGACCTGTGTTTGTGAAACAAATTATCACTGGCCAGAGAACAGTGGTATTCATCAAAGGGAACATTTCCATACAAACTAATCTCTGATACTGTAATCTTCACGGAAATTTGTTGTTATATATAAAATTAAAGTTAATAGCTAATTTGTATTATCTGCTGATAAGAAAGAGAAATTTTTTCTTGGTTAAAGGTTTAATAGTCATTTGCATTCTGATTTGTATAAAATCATTATCAAAGAATATTGTAAAAATAATTTTTCAACATTTTTGATGAGTAATAAAAAAGCCCAGAATTCCAGCATAACTGTTTTCTCTACATGGTTATAAAAATACAAAAAGATGGAAGATGTGAAGATGGGTCAGAGGAGGACTATGAAGAAATGCAGAAATGCCCTTCACTGGTACTTACAGACAATTTTATCTTTGGTTTGTGGAAGGGGTTATTCCTCTCTTTTCTTTCCACAAATGATTTTGGCTTTGCTAATATAAAAATCAATACAAAGATAACACAAGCAACTGAAAGCACAATAACTTTTAAGTGTTCACGGACATTCCATTCCTCTCTACCTGAACCAGGTGAGGGGTTAACACTCCACTCCCTCAGCACTGTGCTGGGGCCCTTAGCTAACCTCAGCCAGTGGCGAAGTTCCAGACCGCAGCAGTCACCTGCTGATGCCAATCCTCCAAAGAGTCTTTCTGTAATGTCAGTAACAATGGGAGCTTACGTCAACAAGACTGGCCTTCAGTGTGGATTTTTGGTTGACTTTGGTGGACAGAGAAATGAGGAAATTTCCTCTCACCCAGGTATAAGGTGGAAAGATTTTTTTTTTTTTTTTTTTTTTACAATTTTAAACTACTGCAACTTGAGGGTTGCTGGTTATTAAAATGTAGCCTGTAACATCTTAGCTGGTGCAAGGAATGTTTGATAGTAGTTACTAATAAGAGTGATCCTCATATAGCACATATTCTTAATTCCAAACACAGGCTAACATGGTGGTGGCATATTCTGTGTCCGAGTCAACCTTACCAACCCCGACAGAGCCTAGAGCCATCTGCGAGGGAAGCCAGATTGCACTGGTGTGAAGACCTGTTTGTGGGGGGTTATATGGGGTACTAACCATGGCAGGAGGGCCTAGCCTACTATGGGCGGCACTGTCCCTAGGCAGGTGGTCCTGAGCTATCTAAGAAAGCTTGATCCAGAGAACTAGTCAGCGAGTGAGCCAAAACAGTGTTCTCCATTGGTTTCCACCTTCAGGTTTCGGTGTTGAGTTTCTGCCCTGACTTCAATCAACAACAGGCTGTAACCTGGACGTTTAAGATGACATAAACCCATTCTTGCCCTAAGACGCTTTTTGTCAGAGTGTTTTATCACAGCAACAGAATAAAACTAGGTCACCTTGCTGATAAGCACTCTTTCTTTCCGCCAGTGAAATGAGCTAATTCAAGACACATTAAAGTAATTAAATGCAGACCTATTGGGAGCAGCTCTAGGTGGGTTCACTGGGCCCAAGGAACAGGGCCAGGGAAGCCTCCACGCAGGGGAAGACAGAAAAGCAGGGGAAGAGAAAGAGGAGAGAAAGGCAGAGAGCATAGGAACAAAATGTCTGGGTTGTATAGTGAGGCCCAGAGTGAGGGATGCTGGGAGAACATGGAAGCCAGGTTAAAAGAGACGCCTCAGCTGCTTTCCCCAGGTGTGAAGCCCAACACATGCGTCAAGCACTTAACAAAACTACCAGTGAGGTGTTATGATTCCCACTTTACAAATGACATTGAAATAAAAAATATAATAAATATATTTATTAATATTTTGTATAAAATAAAATATATTTTATAAATAATTCATTATGTAATGTTTATAATATATAAAATTGTTATATTATAAATTGCATTTTGTATTATTTTAAATTGCATATATAAATAAAATATAATATATTTTATATATAGTGTTTTCATATAAAATATATAGTATGCTATAATAAAGATTTGAATGCTGATAGAGTTCAACTTAACCAGTTAACTAGTTAGGTCGCTAACTTAACTAGTAACCAGAGAGACATGATCCTGTCACAACACTGCTTTCAAGGAACTCTAAAGACTATGATGCTCTTTGTGAGAAGCCTAAGCCTAATTTTAGTCAATAATTACAGGTGACCAAGAGTCACCTGCAGCTCAGCCTTCTATTTTCATGAAACAAAACACTGATAAAGCTTCCCAATCTGAATGACCTGCCATATGCACTTTATTTGTTTCACTTGCTGCTCTTTAGATGCTTTTACTCGATAATTTTATTACTTCCTTTAATAGTGTTGCTAAAGCCACAGAAGATGTATAAGATGCATGTAGACGCAGAGAGCCAGACCTTAAGCTCCCTGCTGTTGGCTCTATGTGCCGTCCTTCTGTTAGGCGAGAATCCATGCAAAGGAACACAGAAAAGGGAGCAAAGCCCTCCTCCGCGGGCCATTTAGACAGAAAGGCCGTGAGCAGTGCTGGCTGGGGCTGTGGGAGCTTCCGCCAGCTCTGGGTTCTTGGCAGGCATAGCATCCCTCAACAGGCTGCCTCAGAGCACATGCTACGTGCATCAAGCAATCCAGCTTCTCGGAGCTGTGAAATGACTCCGCAGCCCTCCAGCAGAAGTTCAGAAGGCGTGCTCGAGGCCTGAACAGACACAGACACACGCACTGGCACACACACACGTGCAGCATCGGCCGGGGATGTGTGTTACTCCACAGGCTTTATCTTGAGGTGTATGTATGCTGTCTTCTCTCAGAGTAGAACTTAAAGTGAGCGGGAGGATTTTGGCTAAGGACATCCCGGCTTTCAGGGTACTGTGAATCGAGCTTTGTTACAGAACAGAATTTAGGTCCTTTGTTGGTCTCCTTCCTGCACGGCCTCCTTTGTCTTTGTATTTCCCCAATTTATCGAAAGCATTAAATAAATCTGTATTTTCCCTTGAAACAATATCACTGGCTTGTAGAGCTGGCACTGTGCCAACTATGCAGTGTAATTCCAATTCAAACTCGGCGTCAGCTTAAGTCTGATCCAGGACAGTGGTAAAACAGAGACAACAGGCCTCATGTTGCACGCAGCCTTAAATGTACCTGAGTCTGGAGTAAAATTCCTCAACCATCTGGCAGAATCTTCCCCAGGTGGAATAAAGGAATAAAAGGTAACTTTACCACAATACAAGTAAATGCAGTAAGTGCAAAATCCAGCCCCTTGTTCAGCAGTAATGCTACTTTTGTTGTTGTTGTTGTTGTTGTTGTTGTTGTTGTTGTTGTTATTGTTGTTTTTACAGAATGTTCTGATCCTTCTTCTGGTGAAGTTCACCTCAGATTTCTCATGTGTAGCTTGATTGGGTAACAGACTAAAGTATAAGCCTGTTTAACAACAACAATGCAACTAAATCCAATATGTTCATGTCTTTAAGAGCCTGCTGCTAAGACTCTGCAGGTACCCACAGAACTGAAACAGTCTTATAGAAGACACACAGCAAAGCGGACAGATGCAAAATAGTGGGGTCCTCTCTCTTGCTTTTGGTTTGAAAGCATAACTGAAAAGCCCCACGGCTCTTTGATGGTGGCAGTGGCATATTGTGCTGCGCAACCTTTTACGTCCCTGGGTAAGTGACCACCTTTCTCTTCAAGTCTGACTCCTCCCTCATGAAAACTGAACGTGCTAATGAATTTATGCTGTAGGAGCATGAAAAAGACTCAAAATTAAAACTGCCCAGGAATGGTATAGGAAGTCTGAATTTTCCTTTTTTATAATAGTCTCTTAAAACTATTCAGTGGATGGCTGCATCCATATCAGCCAAACTAATCTCCTCTTTATTTGTTGGCAATCATGGATCCAGACTGATGACTGTCCATGATAGTACTGGCATGAGTTCATGTCTCGGTGCAAGTGCATGGACTGTACTTGTTTGTCAGGAGGATTAGAGATGCAGACACAGTATGAAGCACGCGTGTGTTTCTCTGTAGAGTCTTTATCTTGCCGTCTTGTGCTTACACTTTCTGCGTTGTGCCTGTGCTCCAGAACATCATGTCACACGTTTATTTAAAAAAATAAAAATTTGAAAACATGCCAGTATAGATAATATTTAAATTCGAGACACCAAGTGATCTAATGTAGAGAGTAAGGTTCAAGGCAAAAGATGAGACAGCCAAGCGGCATGCCTTATATGTGTGCAAAAGCTGAGGAGTGAGCAATGGGGAGGAAGCGGAGGGAATGATCTATGAGTTAGTAAGAAAATAAGACCAGAGAGATGGAGCCGAAGGCAAGGAAAGAAGGAAAGGGGGAGAAGAAATGAAAGAGTAGAGGGATAAATGGGATGAGGGAGGGAGGAGGCGAGGGATGGATGCTGTGTCAAAGGCAGCACGCAGAGTACGGCTTTTAGCCTGGCTGCTGTACTTAGCAGGAAGGAGGTATGTGGAGTAGCAGACCTGACCTAGAGAGGTGCTCAAGAAAGTGTTAGCAGAGCAGAGATCCAGTGCTCAGTGCAGGAAGAGGTGTGCTTGAACAGGCAAAGAGAGGATGGGGGAGCTTGCTGCTGCCTCACACAAGCAATGCTTCCGTTAGGTGTGGCAAATAAAGAAGAGGCGCTAGCATTGAGATTCGGGAGAGTTTGAAAAAGAGGTTGAGCTGAATGTTACCGGCTTCAAGTCCAGCATTGCCCTGTTGGCAGTAGCCACAGCACAGCTTCTGACTGTGAGGAGGTAAGAACAGAGTTGATGCTTTGTACCTATCACAATAGATTTTATTTTTACAAGGTTTATATTTTTTCTTATTTGTGTGTGTGTGTGTGTGTGTGTGTGCATGTGTGCATGCCTGAATGTGAAACATGTTATAGAAAAGGGCATCAAATTCTGTGGAACAGGAGTAAGAGGTAGTTGTTAACCTCTGGATCTGGGTGCTGGGATCCAAGCCAAGGTTCTCTACACAGTGAACAAAAAAATTCACCCCCAACAACACTTCATCTCAATTCTTATATTTCTTGTTTCCTCATGATCTTCTCACTGCTACATCTTTTATTTCTTAATTTCTGTCATTTTTACATTCATCTTGAATAGTGTTTTCCATTCAGCTTCAAAGCCCAAATAAACACACATATAAATTAATATCTTTTATTTATTTTATTGTCACTAAGCCCCCTAAATACAATGCTAAGTGTATTTCTCAGAACATTTGGGTATAAAGATCTTTCATTAAAAAAATAACATAGGGGAAGTGGGAGGAGTAATAGCGTGATTACGTAGCTTATGATCCAAAGAGAACATTTCTGAGAATGCAAGGGGATAGAGACCACAACATGGCAGCAGCCATGATCTGGAAAATTCAAGGGGACAGCTGAGCACCTACAGAAGAGGAGACTTAGTGCTCAAGAGCATTTTCTCCTTGTTGGACTTAGGAGAAATTTGCCTTGTCGATGGTAACAGTATATCCAGGCCTAAAATTATATTCCTCAAAGAGCTCCTGACACACTGCTGTGTCTGAAAAGTGTCCCCAAACATTCATGTTTTGAAGACTTGGCCTCCAGTGCAGCAGTGGGTAGAGGTGTCACCATTGGGCCATAGTTGGATCACTGCAGTTCTGACATAACCGGAGGATTTAACCTTTGAGATACTCATCACTCCATAGGCGATTGCCCAGTGGTGAAAATGGCAGGAAGTGAAGGCTATTTGGAAAAAGTATGAATGTGACCCAAACATTTCATCAGCAGACATTTCCTGTCATTCTGTTTCCTGGCCCCAATCACCCCACCCACCTCTCCCCCACCTGAAAACTGCTTTGTTTCACAGTTTATTTTATTTTATTTTGATGTTCTTCCTTGTTATAGCTCAGAGACAATGGCTCCAAGTAACCACAGACTGAAACTTTGTAACCATAAACCAAAATAACATTTCCATCTTTGTGTGTTGATTGTCTGGGGTATTTTGTTACAGTAGCAGATGGCTGATTAAGGCAAATATTAACTGAATATATTGCACAGGCCAAACAGATGCCTCTAGATAACACAAAACGCACTGGCTCTTTAGTGGTGTATGCTCTGGTTGCTGACATCTGTTCCGAGGTTTTCACTTTATGTGTCTGCGTTGTAAAGCTGTGCAAAGATTTAGTGAGTTCTAGAATCTAAAGTGTAGAGTGAGTGCAACTGACATGGAAGCTCTGCAGTGCTATGGGAGCTTTGCTCTGCTTTTTAGGAAGGGCTAGAGAAATACTAAAGTTCCCAAGCACTTCAGGTAACCTCTGCCACCTGCAGGTCTGAATGAGAAAATCAATGAGATGGCACATCTAAAAAATAAAAATAAAAATAAAAACCTCTCAGGCAACATTACTGTGAATCTAATGTTTTCAATGCATTGCCTCTCATGACCCTATAGCATGAAACACCTTGGAGCACTCCTGGAAACATTCTTTGTGACATTACCATTTTGCCGTTGTAGAACATTCTAGTACTGCTTCACTTCACTCATGCTTTCTTCTTCCTCTTCCTGGCCTGTGGGTAGGCCTAGGGGTATCATCAATGGTTCTCTTTGCAAGACTATTTTCATCCTGCCCTGCATGTTGCACTATCACTATTCTCATGACCCCAAGTCATGCCTAACCTCTTTCTTATTTTCTGTTTGCAACAGTAATATTTTCACCACACATTCATTTCTGGTTATTCCAAGAAAAACTCACCACCTCTCTCGTGACAAGTCCCCACATCTGGCTGACTTTCAGTTCTGGACACAAGTTAACACAGCAGCACAGCCTTTCACACGTCCATACTGTTTTAACCACAGTGAGTGGGTGTATGGCGTCCACGTTATAATTGTGTTTCCAAAATCTCAGGAAAACAGGTCAGTTTCTATCATCTGATTGCTGAGGCTCAGGTATCACAGAGCTGTAGCAGCCGAACACAGGTTTAGGACTTGAGTTTGGGACAAATTAATAGCTAAGTAAAACTTACAGAGTGGACTATAAACATTGTTTCTGCTTAAGCTGACACTGGTAACTACAACTTGTATCTACAGAGACTTAAGTGTCTCAGTGTTGGACCGAGAACCAGACAGCTGCATCCATCCAGTTCTGAGGACCCTGTCTCTGAATCTTTCAGTATGGAGAAAAAGAGCAATAGGTGGTTTTGTGTGCAAGACCACCACAATGGAAGGAAAGCTGTGAGGCAAGGGCTTTGTTCCTCACCCGATAAAGAAAGGCCACACTGAAGGGCAGTACATGACAGTGACCTGCACTGCATCAACTCTATCCACATGGTCAGGAACTACAGAAGCAAGGGTGGGTGGGTGGGTTTGGTTGTCCCTCTCACCAACATAAATACAAGAAAAACTCAGGGCCTCAGGCTGTAGAATTTTCAAGGTGATGAGTATATTCACGTTTCAAGGGACTAAGGTATCTCCATGACTAAATTAATGACTGCTACCTCCATACCTCTCAGGTATAACCCAATTGTACAAATCTTATAATTAACCTCTTCATTTCTGTATTTGCTTTCATTCAAAAAGTGATCATGTGACATCTGAATGCAAGGGAAAGTGCCTATTGTTTGAAAACTACAGAAGGCCGTTGGGGATTTAGCTCTGTGGTAAATGTGTTTGTCTAGGAAGCAAAAGGCCCTGGGTTCAGTCCTCAGCACTGAAAAAAGTCAAAATAACAAAAAGACCAAGTAACACACACACATACACACACACACACACACACACACACACACACACACACACACACACACCAAGGTAACTGAAAACTACAGAAGAAAGTTTCAAGTTGGATGAAAATTTTATTTAATCACTAGCCTTCATCTACATGTTCCAATTCACAATAACTGTAGAAGCCAGGCTGCTACTTCTGACGGGAATTGTCTCCTGTATCCAAAGCAATGATACTAAATATGTTATACTGAAGTAGGCAGCCTTGTTCTGTAAGGGGTCAGATGGAGATTATTTCAGCCTTTCTGCTCATATCGTCTCCATAGCAATTGCTAAAAGCCTCTTGTAAATAATCAAACAATCAAACAAACAAAACAAATAAGAGCGAAAATGGATGCCTGTTGATGAAACCTTGCTCCAGTTGCACAATTTGGCCCCTTGGCCATAGTCTGTTGGAACCCAATCTATACCATGTTTGAGACAGTCCCCTGGTAAGATGTCGGACACACAAGGATTTGGTCATAACACGCTCCCAACATTCTCTTTGTTAGAAAACACTGTTGAATCCTTATAACTCCTGCACATAGATTTTATTTTGTAGCCCATAAGCCAATTCAGCTACAAATGAGTAACTACCGTCAGCTCTCAGGGATTTCATCAATCATCATTACTTTTCAATTATTGTTGTAAAAGGTCGGCAATGGACTATAACTACTCAATTAAAAAATGTAACATACACAAGTAAATTTGCTTTAATAAGTAGATCCCAAGAAGAGAAGTCAGAATGTTATTTGTTTTTATTAATGATACAAACCCAAATACAACATTGGGCCTTTCTAGAATAAAATGCCAAGGAAATTGAGGGAATAAGCTAACCTTTTAAAATTATCTTTTAATTGAAATTAATTTTGTCTTCTTTGCTTCTTAAACCAATAATTTTATTCTTTGTATTTTCAGTTAGCAGTATAAGAATTTGTACAATGTTTTATATATTTAAACCTATTCTACTTGTGCATTCTTAGCGCATGCACTCTATATTTCTGTACTTTCTACCCGTGTGCAAAATAAGTCACATTATTTTCCCTGTTGCAAGGAATTATAATATGTTTTTTTTAAGAGATGAACTTCTCAACTTGAAATAATTACTCTCAACTCTGCCAGTACATTTGAACCATCCATCTGGGAGTTTGTGAAAAACAAACTAACAACAAAACAGTCAGGGCTCCAGGAGTGGAGCTTGTGCTCATGTTTTTAAGAGATACTAACCATTTTTCTCTGTTGACAAACCTTATTGCCTGATCTGACTTCTTCCTAAAGAATTAGAAAATCTGATTGTGTGATAGGCAGTTTCTGTAAGGGCAGGCATTGAGTTAATTGATTTTGCATACTAGTGACCAAATTACTCTCCCAACTCTTGAATGATAACTACAAAGCATGTTAAATAAAAAATGGGGAGATTGAAGAAGGCCATTCTTACTCTGATGTGTATTGCTGCCAATGCCACTTCTGGGTGTGGGATAGATGGACCTGTTTGTCACAGCAACATTGGGCTAACGCTGAGACATACGGGGGCTCTGGCTGCCTCACCCAGTAATCCAGCACATCCTTTAAGAGTGGAAATGGTCGCAATTTGTTTGCGATTTAATTTCTAAAAATGTTGTCTTTTTTTTTTCCTGGCTTACAGATAAATCATGAACGACTTAAATGAATATTAATAAGTTTCAGCTCCTCAGCTCACATTGCTGCTCTGTGCATGGAGTTTAGATCATCCAAGCCTACGAAGCAGGCCCAGGAGGAGGAGAAAAGGTGAAGAAGGTTAGAAGACAGATGGTTCTCTTTGTCCGGAATGGCCCTGGGGTTCTCTGGCAGTGACGTCTGTTTGCTGGCCATGACGTCATACGGTTTGGTCACATTCCAGACAGCATCTGCCTGAGCTTTTGCCTGGTTTCAGGCTGTTTGCTCTCATACTCTGCCTTGGGGTTTGAATCTTCCTTTTAGTTTTGAGTCACATAGTAGTTTAAGTTTGAGGTTTGGGGAAAAGAAACTGTTTGTATCCTGTTTGCATGATAATACCTGAACATGCTATAGGCTGTGCTGTCCCCTTGGCACACGACGGTTCATGTGAAGTAGCCACTGTTTTGTTTGAAGCTTAACTGTCCCTAGTTTTGCTCCCGATGAGGCAGATCGATGGATTTTTATACAAAGCTCTCCATCTTCTTCCATGTAGCCACCATACTCATGCCGTACCAGCCTAGAGTCTCCTGCACCCATGCAGTACCAGCCTAGAGTCTCCTGCGCCCATGCTGTACCAGCCTAGAGTCTCCTGCACCCATGCAGTACCAGC
>OU015756.1:81585525-81593025 GCA_907169655.1 Acomys percivali
GGGGGAGGCAGGTTTTGCCCATCCCCACAACTCTGTTCATAAAGATGTCACTTCTCTTCTCAGCTCCTCATTGTCAGTGGCAACCATGGTTGTTTCTGAGAATAGGAATGTTGTCAGCTGTGACCACAGAGCTGCTGCCCCTGGTTGTCCTGTGCCACTGCCCCATTACCTGTGTGTGGCCGGATTTTTTTTTTTTTCTTGCTTCTGACGCATTCAAGGTCATGCTTTCCTCAAATGTGTGCATAGCACTCCCTGGCAGGAACTCACTCTCTCTAGGTAAATCTGGACAATTTTCATGCCAATAGTCTCTGCCACACTGGCCACGACTCAGCATAGCTAACAGTGGTTTAGGAAAAGGCAACACATGAATGGCAGTACCTTTTTCCTGAAATGCGGTATTACTAGCCTGAGCCAGCTAAATATTAAAGCGCACACAGAGAGAACTATTAAATCATTCACTTTATTTAAATTCAGTATCTTATTGGAGTTGAACTCCTAGGTGACACTTTGGAAGGTACTGATAGAAAAAAATATCAAATATTAGGATTTGGGGTTTGGGATAAAGCTCAGTCTGTACAGTGTTCGTTGCTAGGACATGAGGGCTGGAGTTTTATCAAAAGCACACAGGTAAAACCCCAGGCTCTGTGGAGCATGCTTATAACCCCATTGCTGGCTAGGCAGAGGCACAGGAATTCTTGGAGTTCACTGGCCAACCTGGCTAACCACATCAGTGAGCGTCAGTCCAATGAGAGAGCTGGGGTCAAGAATACTAGTTGGATCACCTGGCCTGAGGCATATTAGCCAAGACTGACTTCTGGCCTTTAACTGCACACATGTGCACATACCCATCCGAGAACCCCAGAAGACATTGGTGGGGGGAAAAGTAAAATGTTCTCAAAACTGCTATTTATCTAACAGACAGACAGTTGTCTGAATCTGTCAAATGTCTGTGGAGCAGCTTTGTTTGCAGTCTCCACAGTAGAGAAGGTCGCTGTGAAGGAGAGTCAACTCTAGGGTACTAATTATAATTATACGTTTATTTTGCTGAGCCTTAGCATGTGTGAGGAGTTGGGAATCAAGCTAAGATGAAAGGAGGTGGTTTGGGTTCTTGCAGAGCACTACTCCGTGAAGGAGCTCACAGGCCTGTGTAATTTATGCACATAATCAACTCTCGACGTTAACCTTCTCAGCTGGACGGTATCATCATCATGTCAGACTTGGAGAAACAAGCAAGCTGAAACAGGTACAAGGCTCCACAGAAGAGGTGGCTGTCCACAGGGGTCTTAAGGTCTCAGGGGCACAAGAAGCAGTTTGTTCTCCAGGACAGAGTCTTTAAAAATGGGAGCTGGTGACGATGCATGGTTGATCCGAGGTCTAGGGAGCGATGCAGGTGGCAGGCGTGTGAAGGCATGAAGGCAAAGTGGCAACAGTGGAAACACCTCAAATGACATACCCACATGTTTTTCTCCAATTAGTAGCATGTGCAGTGTAAAGGACAGGGAGACTGGAACTGAGCAAGTACACTATTTAGAGCTTCCTTGTTAGGAATCTGTGTTAAAAGTGCGGGTAATAGAACACTGCTAACTGTATGCGGGTTAATATGCATCTGCTGGGAGTCCACGGGTGGACATTGTTAGTAGTAAGAGGAGCATTACAAGGTGCACAAAATGTCAGATAGACAAAGTGGAGGTCCAGAAAACCAATTACAGTGTTATAATCAATAACAACGTGGTAAATATACAAAAATTATTATGGGATGGTAGGGCAGAGAAGGAGTCAGGATGGACAAACTGATAGTAAGGATATTTGAAGACGTTATATATGGAAACCTATTTTATAAGCTCCCTAAATACACACATGTGTGAATTTATGTAACATGCGTTTACATGTATTTACGTATGTACAATAATTTAATTCGAGTTATCCTACATAGGAAACAATGCTCCACCCAGAAGCCACCCTATAGGTATATGATATCTGCTCTCTAGTTGTTGGTCAAGATTATACCAGAGTCAGCCTGCCCAACAACACAGACTTTTGCCATCATTCTTGGCTGCCACTATAACCTGATGGTAAGAGCATATTACTGAAGACACCACGTATTTTGGTCATAAGACATGGAGAGATCTAATTGGTTCTGACGAGGGCCCGTCCTCTCTGGTAGCTATCTCTCCTACTGCTAGTAGGTGTAATGCAGACTGTTGGACGTAAAAATCAACAACAGCTTTATGCAGCCATGAACCATATTAAGTTCAGTAGTGACTGACATGACGAGATACGCCCATGGGTGCAACAGTGGCTAAGATGCTATAGGGTAGATAACTGCTTTCTAACTGGAGTGAACATCTGCTCCAAGGACACGTGCCTGATAGTATACATTTGGCCAAGAGTCAATTGTTGAGGAGCTCCCAGGCTTCTGGGGGGGCGGGGTGAACTTCCTACTATTACTCTGCTTAGCGGACAGAGCATCAACGTACCCTCTAAATCTGTATCTCTGCACCCATGGATTAGTACGGTTCTCAGAGGTGTCTGCGTACAAAGATGGTGCTTAATGTATGAATTCACAACTGGACAAAGTGCAAAGAATCCTTGTCAGTGGAGTGTGGAGACACAAATGAGACATCTGTGCCACATGTGGTTTACGTTTCCATTTTCTAATAACTATTGAGGTGAGGTTTTTTTTCCCCATGTGCTAATTGGCCTTTTGTGTATTTTTATGGAGAAATGTTTAGTCAAGTACTTTGCCCACATTTAAATTAGATTGACTTAGTTGCTGTTGTTGCTGAGTTTTAAGAGCTCTCTTTATATTCTAAATGTTAATCACCTATCATATATGTCATATGTGTAATCTGTAAATATTTTATCTCATTCTGTGCTTTACCTCTTGTTTTATGTGTGTCATTTTATTATACTTAGATTTATTTCTATAAGTCCAAGTTGCCCATTTTCCCCTTTTTCTTAATGCTTTTGAAGAAGTCGTTGACAAATCCAATTTTGTAAATATATTTTCTGAATGTTTCTTCTGAAAGCTTTATAAAGTTAACACTTATATTTAGATCTCTGTTCTGTTTTGAGTTTGTATATGGCACCAACTCTGGTTCCAACTCTTTTTTTTTTTTTTTTTTTGCATATGAGTATCCAGTTTTTAAAATGCTATTAAAAAATAGTTGTCTTTACCTCACTGAATGGACTTGGCATCTTTATTGTAAACCTCACCATACACAGTAAAGTTTACTTAATAGTGTTCACTTTGAACTAGGCATAAAAAATCAAGATGAAATATGTTTCTTCCTATGCACACACAGGTATTTCAGATAAGAGTCATGGCTTTTCTTTATCTTATCTTTCTGTGAGGAAAACTAGAGAAAAAGCAATGCTGGGGACAAAACTGAATAAAAAGGAGTAGAATAGATTGAAAGGGGGAAAAACAAGAGTGGAAAGCTTGTAAAGGTTTTTAAATAGAGGCAACGTGAAGGGGAGCATTTGTGCCTACGGTGACTGTTTTCACTCTTACAACACTTTACAGGAAGTCCTTCGAGAATAGAACCAGTAGCCTGGAAGTTGTGACACACACATTGCAAAATATTATTTATTTATTTATTTACTTATCTTTATTTATTTATTTACTTTACGTTCCTATTGCAGCAACCCCCATCCCTCCTCTCCTTTGTCCCTGCCCTCCTACACTGTTCTCACTTCCCCTTTCCCTTTCTTCTCATAAAAGGGGACCCCCACCCCCACCTCCACAACCTGCCTCAGCACATCAAGTCACATCAGGACTAAACACAGCCTCTTCCACTGAGGCCCAACAAAGCCTCAGCTAAGGAAAAGTGATACAAGACCAGACAACAGAGTCCATGTGGAGACGGCCCCTGCTCTAAGTCGTTAGAGCTTCATGAAGACCAAGCTCCACATCAGCTACATATGTGGAGGGACCTAGGTCCAGGCAATCACCAACCAGGCTCTTTGGTTGATGATTCAGTCTCTATGAGCCCCCATGGTCCTCAGTTAGTTGACTCTTTTGGTCTTCTTGTTGAGTTCTTGTCCCCTCTGGGTTCCTCTATCCTTCCCCCAACTCTTCCACAAGACTCCCCGGCCTCCGCCTAATGTTTGGTTGTGCATCTCAGTATCTGTTTCCATCTGCTGTCCCCTCGGAGCACAGTGTGCGAGTCTCCTGTCTGGAAGCATAGAAGAGTGTTTTTTAAACAATGTTAGGGGGTGGCTCTCTCTTATGGCGTAGGTCACACACACACCCCTTTAATCCCAGCACTTAGGAGGCATGGGGAAGCAGAATTCTGAGTTCTAGGCCTTAGGAGGCATGGGCAAGCAGAATTCTGAGTTCTAGGCCGGTTTCATCCATAGAGCAAGTTCCACAAAAGCCAGTGCTTCATAGAGAAACCCTGTCTGGAAAAACAAACCAACAAACAGGAATGGAAGTGGTACTCACTCTGAGTACTTGCTATGATAAAAGCTCTGGTCATTTCTGAGTATTTTCTCTTGGTAACATTGATGGCAATGTTCACGGTGGCAAAGGCCAATGATCTGTTCTCCAAGTCTGTATGTCTGTATGTCTGTATGTCTGTCCTAAGGAGCAACCCCATTGGTTTGGTTATTGTAGCCTTGTGACAGGTTTTGGCGTCACAGGGTGGTAGACAATGGCTGTTGGAGCCTGCATCCAGCTCAGCTCTTTTGGATTCTCTGTCTGTGCCCCAGTTGTGTCAGACAGGAGAGGGGCAGGCTGAGAGAGATTCAAGCAGAAAGCTGCTAGGGGGTCCCTCAGGCCTCCTTGGTATGGTGGATAATGCGGGTTGTGGCCAACACTCTTCTCTGTTAGTTCATTTTCCGTGACCCAGATAGGCCAGGCCAGTAGGCCGTGGGCAGGTGGAGAGAAGACCAAGACCAAAGCCTTATCCAGATAGCAGCCAACGTGGCTTGTGGCCTGGAGCCCAACTCAGGTCTGCCTGTTTGCCCTCTGTGTCCCAGTTGGCCAGGCCAGTAGGAGGTGGGAGAGAGGTAGGTAGGAGGTAGGAGGTAGGAGGTAGGAGAGAGATCCAAGCCCAGCTCATCCTTGCTTGTTAGTTCTCCGTGTCCTAGATGGGCCAGGCTCATCAGCTAGCTAGAGAGAATTGCAAGCCCAAAGCTGCTCAGGTGTCCCATGGGCCTTATCCAGATAGCAGCTAATGTGGGCTGTGGGCCACACCTAACTCAGCTCAGACTGTTAGTTCTCTGTGTCCCTCATGGGCCAAGGCAGTAAGCAGTGGGTAGATGGAGAGAGATTCAAGCCCAAAGCTGCTCTGGTTTCCCACAGGCCTCTTTAGCAATATCAGCTAATGCAGGTTGTGACCTGCGCCTGACTCACTTTCACTTGTTAGTTCTCTGTGGACCAGATGGGCCAGGCTGGAAAGCAGTGGGCAGGAGGAGAGAGATCCCAGCCCAAAGCTGCTCGGGTGTCCCACAGGTCTCTTCAGGATAGCATCTAATGTGCTTTGTGGCCTGTGCCAAACTCAGCTCTCCAGACTTGGTTTCTCTGCACTGATCCTCTGTTCCTCAAGGGGCCGGCCGTCACCTCAAGTATTTGGAGGGACATCCAGCCATGATGAGATGGGGGAGCTCGGTCTAAACTTCCCCAGCTCCTTCCCATCAGTCATCTTTGCAGACCCTGATCCTCTGCTCCCTTGACGTGGTACACACCGTGAGCCGCCATCTTGGAATCTCTCCCCTTTCTATTTTCAGTTGAGCAAAAATAACCCCTTTAATTCCGAAACGCAAATAGAGTTTTTGAGTACTTTATTAGAAAGCAAGAATGCAGTTATTACAATCAGTTATTTAATCAGCTATTAACTTCAAACTCCCCTGTGTGGTGGTGTTTTCTGTTGCCCACCATGTCTCCCATTCTCCAACATGCCCAGATGTTCATTTTAACTGAGTCATGACAGCATGGGCCTGTAGTGTGTGCCACAAACTTAGTTTTAGTCCACAAGATTTGCAAGTGGCACTGTTTTCTTTCTTTCTTTCTTTTTTAAGATTTATTTATTATTTACACAGTATTCTGCCCACATGTGTGCCTGCCCATCACAAGAAGGCACCATATCTCATTACAGGTGGTTGTGAGCCACCATGTGGTTGCCGGGGATTGAACTCAGAACCTTTGGAAGGGCAGATGGTGCTCTTAACCTCTGAGTCATCTCTTCAGCCCCATTGTTTTCTTTCTTAAAGGCCACTGGGTGTGAAGTGACTTTGCACCAAGCAACGAAAAGACATCTTGTGCAAGTCTTATGGCTGTTCTTCACACATGCATACATACATGTACACAAATATGGACATAGGTCACTTGATTGAGGAAGGCTTGAATTTATATTAGTATGTTCCAGATCAGCAGGGCCAGGAGTAAAAAGGGACACAATCAATAATACCTCACAGAACAACCACACAGAACAAGAACCAACTGTCCCAGCTAAGGAGTCGAGTGTAAACCTTAGGCAGGGCATGGCTCTTCCTTAGCCTCCTCAGCCCCAGTGCCAATTGATGTCCTCAGATTAAATGTGCACAGAGAAGTTTCTGGACATTTTTCTCATTTCATTTTATATAACTTGAAAGAAACTTGTCTTTTATGTTTGGCATTTACAAATCCAACGGCCTTTAAGAAAGTCTCACAAGTCTGCTTGTTTTTTTCTAAAACACTTCTCCACACCAAGCAGCCTCCATCCTCCTGTTCTCCTGTCTTAATATTAGAGCCGGCTAGTCATCTGCAAAAGCTTCTCCTTCAGATACCTATATTAATTCAACGGCCTTCTACATGTTTATAAATTGAGTATGGGAAAACATAATTGATTTCCTTTTCCTACATTTTAAATTTTTATGTATGCAGCTTAACCCTCATGATAGTTAATTCTGACCTTCATCTCCATCAGATGAAGAGACATCTTGGTTAGTGAAGCACACCACACCATTGGTGTGTCTGTCAAGTCGCTCCAGCAATGACTGCTGATGGCTCTACCTTTCTGAGTGCATCAATCCCATGTTGGATTCATAATATGGTAATATCGTTAGATGGTGGAAGGCAAGAAAGAGGGTTGAGTTGTAGGAAGGCAGCCATGAGCGGCGTATACACTGAGATACGGCCACCACTGATGCTTTCTCTGCTTCTTGGCCATCATGATGTGAATTATGGTGCTTCACTGACTCCTGGAAGATGAAGCGAACACTCTGAAACAAAGACCCAAAATAAGACCCTTTCTCTTAAACTAGAACACCAAGCATCATGTTTTCAGTGAAGTAGTCTGGCTTGGGCCAACCATGTTACATTATTTATATTCACAATCATAACATTGTAAAACAGCTACAAAATCTAATTGATTGATTTGTACATGGAAACTACTTAAACGTAATCATCTAGCCATAACTTGCAATTATTATACAAGAGGCTTTATATTTCTGTATTTAAAGTTTATTTATGCTTTATTATAAATTGTATGCTTTTCTGTTATTTTATCAATAAAA
>OU015756.1:81595525-81622034 GCA_907169655.1 Acomys percivali
GTCTCAAATTTTTTAATTTTTTAATGTCTCAATATTTATAATGCCTTAAGATGATAGGAGTCAAAAAAGCTATCTCCGTGGAATCTATTTTCAGGAAGCGTCTATAGAGAAAAATCAAAAGTAAAAAGAGCTAGCATTAGTCTGTTCAGGCTGCTACAACAAAAATACTCTATTTGTGGGAGTTATAAAATTTTAGAAGTCTGAGAGCTATGTGCAGCTTAGCATAATTATCATCCCTGGCTTCAGGGACTGAGCTACATTCATGCAAAACCATCACAGAAGGAAACAGCAAAAACAAAGACTTTCCTCAGTTGTAGAGGCTAAGATGTTCAGTATCAAGGTACCAACATCTGGTGAGGACGCAGTATCTATAAGCAGTGTCTTTTCTTGCTTCTTCACGTGCCAGAGGAGTCAGTTTGTTTCCAGGGACTTAACTTCCCCTCAGAAGTCAGATACTTAGCTGGGCAGTGGCAGTGGTGGCGCATGCCTTTAATCC
Source organism: Acomys percivali (assembly GCA_907169655.1). Lineage (NCBI taxonomy): Eukaryota > Metazoa > Chordata > Mammalia > Rodentia > Muridae > Acomys > Acomys percivali. The sequence goes on from OU015756.1 coordinate 81,596,022, forward strand.
CATCACCCCAGCACCCCATCACCCCAGCACGTGGCAGGCAGAGGCAGGTGAATTGCTGTGACTTTGAGGCCAGCCTGGTCTACAAAGCTAGTCCAGGACAGCCAAGGCTACACAGAGAAACCCTCTTGCGAAAAACCAAAAAAAGAAGAAAGAAAAAAAAAAAGTCAGAGACTTGCCTCTTATCACTATCCTCTTAAGGACTGGTTCTCAGTGTGAATTTTCAGTTGAGACACATTCAAAATATATTCCCTAAGATCTAAGAGGTAAAATACTTATATAATAAAGTGGTTATTGAAATATAATCCAAAACAGTGTGGTGGAATGTGAGATAATTAACCTTTGTTCTTCAGAGTCACAGTGTGTAAGCTGATAAATTAGAAAATAGAAAATAACATCGTGTTTGGTGGCAGCTATCAGAAGAAACAGGTGAAAGTGTAAAAAACTGGTGGTTATTGGAACGAGAGGAGTGATGAGATAAGGCGCAATGTCTTTTCTTCTTTAACCACCAAGCTGTTTTAATTGGGTGTGTGTACATTGGTAAAGAGAGCACGTTTTTGCTTTAGTAGCAGGTGATGCACAGATCTTTTTTTTCCAAAGAAGAAGCTATGCCTCACTACAAAGAATGATGTCCACCATCAGTACTGATGAGATCTAGGCTCTATCATAATGCTTCCGGGCTTCAGACAGGTGGGTGCTCAATGTTACAATGTTCCTCTCTTTGGGAAGGCAGGAAACCCTGAAGGAGCTGAGGCCACAGGACCCCTTTGAGCTCCTGTATCGTATCCTTTCACCTCATAGCCCAGGGAGTTGCAGCAAATATTTGAGAAAAGACAATATGCCTCACACACAGCCTGCAACAGTCTTAACATGAGTGAACATAGATACAAGGAGTGTGAAAAGTTCTGCAAGCTACTCATTTCAAATTAACGGCAAATCTTTTTAAACTGATTGCCATTTTTAAAAAAATTATATACTGCTGAATATTAACCAAATCAAAATAATTTCATTGGTACTTTCACTTTTAGTATAGCAAAAGCTACTTAATATAAAAAATTTACCCTCCAAGTATCAAACATAGTTTTGCTAATGACACAATTATTTGCACAGATTCTTAGAAACTCCCACCTTTATCCTACATGAGTGGACTTGAATGCGCACCGAACAACTCCCCACCTTATCTTCTTTCAACCGCCCCTGGCAATCATCCTTTTACATTTTCTTTCTATGATCTTGGAACAAAGTGTAGGGCATTAGAAATGGCATGTTCAGTAGAATTATGCAATAGGAATCAATTGATTTGGTGCCTGCTTATTAATGTATTAATAGGTAACTTATGGAAGCAACTCCTAACTGATTCTTTAATCCTAAAAGAAAACCATTAGCCTCCTACGCTCACTCTCTGGAGGTCACAGTCTTAGCAACTAACTAAGGAGGTTAATTGAAATTAACAGTGTTCTTCAAAAGGGTTCTGTTCCTCAATTTAAGAAAATTTCTCAGATTTGAAATGACCAGAACCTTTAAATCTAGTAATTAAATATTATGTGCACTTAATGTGCACTCAATGAAGTGGGATTATGCAAGGCAACGTTGTATCTCTTCAATGAGTGAAACCTGAATGGGACAGTTCCACAGGAAATTCCCATGGGAGACAAAGGGACTTCTTGGCAATGTTCAACCTCATAGTTTCCTAGGCACACTACTGGCCTCGCTCAATGGTAACTTTCTTCTTGTCACATTTCGTTTCTATTCATCTGCCTAAGCACTGCCGCTGGCAGGAGCTGTTTAATTTCCTGCCCTGTCTGTGTTTTGCACCTGTAAGACCCATATACTTTAGCAAAATGAGTCAGCCGTTCTTCAGGAGCCATTGTCTTGGTTGTTTGGAAGTGAATTCAGAAGAAAGTACTTGGCCTGCAGATTGCATATTGATGTTCATAGGTGGAAAAATAAAATAAAAGCTTTCCCATCCATGAGAAAACAGAAGCTCTTGGTCTACTGATCTCAGTTAAAGTCAGTGTTCTGAGCACTGAAAGACTGACATCGCTAGGGAACTTGAGAAGCTTGACAAGTGTAATTAATACCCTACTGATGATCATGCTCACCCTGAGACACACATCCTCACCCTGAGAAAACTGACCCCACAGACTCTATTTTGCCTGGAAGTAGAAATCAATAAATGCTTGTTGCAATTAGTCTCACCTACATGTTCAATCTGAGAAACAGGATAAAATAATGTCTCAAAATAAATCCCAAAGAACTCTAGTCTAGGACCCAAATTAGAAGCACAGATTCAGTTAATTGGATTTTAAAAATAGATTTCAGAGTGATCAAGCCACTTATACACAATAAATAAACTATTATATAAGCTGAGAATTGAAATGCTATCCTATATTTTGCACACCCCTCAATCGTCCCTTGCATCTTCCAGGCCTTAGTGCTGTGGTTTTAGCTACAGCCCAACTACAAGTTCATTCTGATTCTTTCCCATGTTGTCTTAATTTTGAAAATACTAAATTTGAAGTCAGATATAAAGCCTTTAACTATTTCTTGAGATTAAAGTTTTAAATAGAAATAATAAGATGAAGTTTCCAAGACAAACATTCTAGTCTCTTCGTAATTACACTGTGAGCATTTAACACCGTGATTACAGTTTTCAAATGACCAGAAGTCATTACTAAAAAGTGTCTTCACCACCCAATTACTAGGTCACATGTATCTCATGGGACTCTGCACTACTCTAGCATGACTCAACTGTTTTTTTTTGGGGGGGGGCTAGGGCTAGACGGTGATTTGTGTCAGCAGCAGTTAAAAACAACAACAACAATAACAACAAACCCCACTCTCTTTTCTGGAGTCTAGAAAGAGGGGGAGGGCTGTGGGGTAAATTGTGAAATCAAGTAGGCGAGCTACATGTGTCCGGAATACTGCATTTCTGTAGTTACCAAATGTTTCCAACTTATATGAGAACCGTCTTCTGTTTTGGGATCTGGACATTACACTCTAGGATGCTTCTAAAGTTACCCCTTTTCGAAGAGAAAGATAGTATTTAGTAGCAATTCCTGTGTCATCCAAAGCCACAGAAACAAGTATGCTGGGCTGTTAATGATGCTTTATGGGAAGAACATGGATGTTGTTCTAATGGTGGTTGTGACCGTGGAGAACAAGAGTGTGGATGTTGTTCTAATGGTGGTTATGACCCTGGAGAACAAGAAACACATAGCGTAAGACAAGGAATGAACTGAAAGGACGGTGGGGAGGCCTTTGCGTGGGGGCCCTGTGGTGGGGAGACCTTTGCGTGGGGTCCCTGGAAGGGCGCCAAAACCTCAAGCAGCCATTTCTACATCCCCATGAAGTCAGTATCTGCTCACCAGCGGGGTAGTTTGGGGCTGTTATTTTCAGCAAATCTCTCCAGACTCCTTGCTACATCCTAAGGCCACCTGCTGGGCACATAAAGCCTCCATTTTTTCATTTCCTTAATGAAAATAAAATGCAGAGAAAGAGATTCCCCTTGAAATGAGCATCCACTACCAGTGGGAGATTAAAAAGTGGGCAGAACAGAGCAGAGAGCTTGCAGGTGTGGTAAGCCAGGGATGGCCAGCTGGCCTCCATCAGTTTTGCCTGTTCTATGTCATCAGCACAGGCTCTGTTCCAAACTTAAAATATTTCCAAGTCTGACAAAAAGGCATGCCAAGCCAATGAGCTACAAATAGTTTGAGGGTTTTACTTGACTTTAAATTCCAAGGTTACTGAAGACTAGATTGTTAACTGGTTGCAATTTTGTATTGTGCCTCCAAATAGAAATCACAAAGGATTCCTTGTCCTTTGTTCTCCGTCTGTGTTGCTAGACTCCAGTCTTTGTGCTATTGTTACTCTTGGTCACTAGACTTTCCAGATCTGGTTACAAAAGCTCCAAGATGCCTGTGTGTGTACAAAGCAAACAACAGCCAGAGAGGACAGAAGTTCACCCATGAGACAGGATCAGAGCTCCAACAGACTACTGAAGTATTTTTTTCTTTTTAATGGGAAGAAAGCCCACGGGACAGCTGCCAGTCTTTGTCTGTGCTGTCACAAGGAAAGATAGCAGTATTTACAGCCTAAAATTCTTATGCTCATTCTTACTGATAAGCCTTGAATCAGATCATTCAGTTCAAAGCAGCAAGGAAGATTTTACTTGATCATGTGTCAAAGGCATCAGAAGATTCCCAATAGATTTTGGAACTTACTGCATTAAAACATGTCCTTTTTAATTACCATTTAATAATCAATATTAATTAATTAAATTAATACAATAAAATAATACTTAAATAAAATTTAAAGTTGACTTATGATATTTACATTATTATAAATATTAATATAGCATAATAGCTATTTTAATACTGTAAAAAGATTATATACAGGACTTCTGAGCAAGAGTTGAAGAGAAGTAAACATGCTCAGTTTGGCATGAAGAGAGAGTAGTTTAAAATTTCTTCCTTGTTCTGTTGGAGTAAATAAGTAGACTCGGGTTACAATCATGACTTCAGGTGCAGGACGCAGAATATCTTAGAAATCATGAGAATTTGGGTGTAAAGTTAGAGTTGTCTGTCTCAAAATGTGACTCACTTACTTCAGTGATGCATTTTACTGCCTTTTCTCACGTATGTTTTACTAGGAGAAGCCATGCAAATTGAATGACCAATGGGAAAACAAGCCATAGCTTCCATTGATTCATTCATCCATCCTTGCTGTCCTTCTCATGTAAAATGTGTTCTAGCATCTACTGTGTGTCAGGTACCATGCTGGGGTAGGAAGAACAGAAAGAAATAAAACATCATCATTAGCTCTAGGACCTCAGAACATCTTACTGATAGAGATAATCATATTCATGGCTAATACGACAAAATCTATGTGCTTCGTATAACATATACATTTGCATGTCAACACATTACTATTCTTATTTCACGTGTGCAGATTAAGTTAATTGCTCAAAGTTACTTGGGGCAACAAGGGATAGAGATAGGCTTCAGATGTGAGCTACGTGACCAGCCCCATGGTCTCAGGCACCATGTAAGCCATGAGAAGGCTGTCTCACTTTCAGCTTCAAAGAGACATGATTGGTAAACCCCCCAAAAGTAAAAACTTAAGAAGAAAGAGATAAAGGAGAGTAAGCGAGGGTCCTTGTCCTACAGATGTTAGTTGAAGCTCATGGATCCCACTCTTTTAAAAAGGGTGATCACCATTACATTGAGACCTTGTGGGCTTCCTTGGGTAATTTGTGTCTTATTCTCTTCTGGACTCTATCTCTGCCTTTGTGGTCGGGGAGGGTTGGATTTATGTTACTTCATTTTACTGTTCATTTGGACTTTTATGAGCTACAATTCTTGAACTGAAAAACTGTAAAGTCTCTTTTCTGGTATAGTTTATAGACTCTGGGTTTGTAGCTAACCTTTGAATCTCTTCCAACACTGAGATCAATAGCTTGCCCACCTCAGCCCTTTAGTCTCCTTTTTGTGTGGTTACATTTACCATCAGCAAAAAGTTACGGAAGTATCTGTGTCTTTACCTCAGCCCAACAGAAAAGCAAAGACTGGAGAAATTCAGGGTAATTGGTGTTGAAAGGATTAATACCCCATTTGCACATTTTCCTTTGAAGAAGCTGGTGGCTGGGCGAGTGGGTGACACAGGAAGAGTGAACTACAGGATGCACACATGTTCATTGAGTCTACTCAAGTAAGGAGTGGTTCTCATGAAATGCGCCCTTGTTCTTCACCGCATCCCTGCTCTTTGTTCTTTCCTGATTTGATGCCGCTGATCCAAAGCGCCCGCTCTGTCCTTTCAGCTTCTCCAGGCTTCACCTCATTGTTAAATTGCTTTTTACCGTGGCTCAGTCATCTCCAGTCTCAGCCTTTGTGTCTCTCCTCTGGCTTATTGTAGAATATTCTTCTTCATTCTGCTGTGTCTACAGATAGCTTTTCTCCTTTCTCAAAAGCTTAGTTTCGGATCCCTCTCTACGGCATTTGGTGCTCTAGAAACAAATTCAAAGTTGCTCTACATTTCTTAAAAGCTACTTGGTTGCAAACACTTTTCAGCCCAGAAGAAGGAGTGGGCGGGACTCAGGTCCAAACAAGAGGAGACTTCTTTCTTCCCTCTTTTTCCCTACCTACTTTCGTTTCTCTTTGATTTTGTCCACTGCTAAACACCCAGAAAGACATTATAAAACAACTTTCAAGAGGACTACAATAAAACATAATTACATTTATTAGAGTAAAATGGTTTGGTTGAGAAAATCAAAGAATCTAGGAAAAATAAAGTAGTCAGGGATGAAGTTATACTCAAAATAAATGGTATGAATTCTTGCTCCAATGACTTGCTCCAAGTCATAAAATTGACTCAAACTGCTTTAGCAGCAGATGTGTAGGGGGGAAATTTGATTCAGTGTTCCTGAAAGACGGAAACAAAATCAGCAAAAGGCAAAGCATATTTCTTGGGACTGAAAACTGTGAAAAAATTTTCTCTTAACACCCCTCCCCCCAAGAAGAAGGCCGTTGGGAATTGAGGGGTCAGTTGTCAGAGTGTCATCCTAGATTATTGAGGTCCTGGGTTTGATTTCCAACACCACATGCATTGCATGTGATGGTGCTCCCCTCTAACCCTGGTGGTACCCAGGAAACAGAAGCTGAAGCATCACAAGTCCAAGTTTATTTTTGGCTGTGTACGGAGTTTGCAGTCACTCTATGATACAGGAGCCCCTGACTCAGAAAACAAACAAACAAAAACAAACAAAAGGGGGATAAAATAAGAAATCTCTTCAGTACAGAACCAAGGAGCACATAAAAGATTTTTAAAGGTCTGTGCCTCAGCAAAGTATCTTGCTGAACCCAAGTTTTAATAATTTAGTTGACACAATTTGGTTCTGATGGACAACCTCTTCCAGTTTCTCCCGAGTGGATTTTAGAAGCCGGAGAACAACAGTCTATGATCTCTGTTTTGGTACTCACCAGAGACAGTCTGAGGAAAGAGATGCTCATGTGGACAAATTGAATCTAAGTACTCCCTGGGGACTGCAAACGGATGTCAGCATATAGGGACTTCCTTTTACAATTCACTTTCCCTCCGTCACATGAGACAAAGAACAGCTGCTATGATGCTACCTCCTAGTTTGTTTACTTGACCCTTTTCCCCCTGTACTCAAGGGCTAAATGAGAAGCTGATGGCATTACTTAAAATTAAACATATGAGGTGTGGTATCAGCTCCTAGAGTGACACAGAGTTAGGATGGAAATTAAGTGAGATAAAACTAAACTTGAGAAAAGACTTCAGTAACATTTTACTTTAGGCCAAATAAATGCTCTTTTCTTTAAACTCAGAGAAATTCTCATTTCAAGAGGTTTTGTTTGTTTGTTTGTTGGCTTGCTTGTTTGCTTATGACTGTTGGTATTAACCACTGAAATAAACTTCACCAGGCTTATTTATAGTTTCTCAAAAGTACTGGCCACCAGTGAAAACAAAGCTATTCACCTGCTGGGGCGAAGTCTTTTGGAAAATTCAGCTCCATCATCTTTAGATCGGACCCAAACTACAGCTGTGGGGATCAGATAAATATATTTTTAAGTAAAAAAAAAGTTTCTCACCAACCTTGCACATTTAATATCTCAGTAGAGATGAGGAATTTACAATAACTCAGTCTTAGGTTTATTTTTAATGCAAAGACACAAGAAATTAGTGAAAGATATTTAAGTAACAACTCTTACAAATATTCTGATTTAAATACCTCACTGAAATGATTTTCTCCTAAGCAAAATGCCAAACGGAAAAGCCTCTGTGAGTGAGTTATGTGTGAATCTGGATTTCTTCTCTCCTGGTTGGTGACGTAGCCTCACAACAGCCTCCTCTTTGCCGTGTTCCTCTCTCTCTCTCTCTCCTCCCTACTCACACGAAATGAACATGCTATTCCGGGATCACCATTTAGCTACAGATCCCCTATTCTCATATTTAGAATGGATATAACAATTAAATTCTTTCCATGAAATATTATTGTGTAGGGAAAATAAATCTTCACTGTCCCATGTTTTGCACTATGTTTCCCACATTGGCATCTTCAGAGGGTGATAAATTACCAGGTGAAACTTCCAGTGAGAGAGATATTTTCCAACTGAAAGTTACAATGAGTACGAAAAAACGTAATTGGAAAAGATGCCATCTCATAATTTTTTCTGTCATTGAAAAGTTGGAATATTACAGCTAGAAAAGGGATTTTCCTGTTATCATGTACAAATAATTGGCAAAAATCATACTTTAAATTTTTTCTTATTCATATACCAGTAGTTACATTCATAGCTCTCTATAGTCAAACTTCATTTTTCTATTGATCAAATGAATTTATAAAAGTATGAAAATAAAGAGTATATATGCATGCATAAATTAGGGAATTGGGAAAGTGTTGACTTAGCAAGGACAGAGTTTGGTCCCTAGCAACAAAATAAACAATCAAAGAAACAATAAAATTATAAATCATAAATATCAAGTAAGCACTGACTGTATTTGTGAATAACACAGTAGCAACACGCTGAGGCAGAACACTCTGAGGTTTGTAACAACTGCTGTTTGATGAACTCTCACCCACACTCAGCTGCTTATGGGACTGAGGGAATAACACAGGGTGTGTCTCTAATGCATAATTAATACTTGAGCTTCTCATTCTCTAGCGTGCAGCCATTCGCCCACAGGTACGACTGATTTATGCATCTCTAGCTAAGTTCGTTGTTCTAAAATGTACCATTTTAAATCCCATCGCATGAGGCACACCCATCCTACTAAGTTCCTCAAGTCACACCTCAGAACTTGACTTGCATCTAAGCCATCACAGGAATGTCCTCACCTCACCTCCAGCTTCCTAGCCTGAACATCTGTGCTCTTCCCTAGACACCGTCCTCTCCTTAGTCTTTACACCCAACCTGTCCCAAGCCCTAGACCAGACCGTCCATGTGTTGTGCAACCATGCTCTTCCCTGTGTCTCCTCTCCCCTGCTGCTGTGGTGTCACTGTCTCTTAACTGGTTCCCTGCAGCTCCCCCCCCACCTCTCTCTCTCTCTCTCTCTCTCTGGCCATCGGTCAACCTTTCTGATGCTGGAGCTGTAGGATGTGTTTACTTGTGTATCAGAACCTTTTCAAATTCAAAGTAGAGTGGTCACCACGGATCCTTGCTTAAGCAGTAAATATAAATCTCATTGGTTCAAGTTGCTTCTTGAGCTCCCTCCAACAAATACAACAGGCACATTCTGTTAGCTTCCTGTTCCATCACATACCATGTGAAATACAAAGGGGAGAGTGTCAGGTGTAGAATGGTCTTTTGTAACACATAATTAAATAGGTTTTTAATAATTTTCATTAGCTGTACTATTTCAGGAAATTTTTTTTTTTACCTAAGAATATGTAGGAAAGTACAAATATAGAAATGGATTTGTACTTTTTCCCTCTTTTCAATGGGTTTATTCAGGTCATATAAAGACAGAAAGTTAGCAATACTTATAAATGTTAAAAGATTTATGGTGGAGAATTGGAAAAAAGATACAGAACACATGCATAATTTCTACGGTATACTGTGTGTATGTCTGTGTGTGTGTGTGTGTGTGTGTGTGTGTGTGTGTGTGTGTGTGTGCGCTCGCACGTGCTAGCAGATTTGTGCAACTCCTCACTTCTGCCATTCATAACTAAAAGAAAATTTAAATTATGGCTTCATCTTTTGCCTTAATGTCAAGACAGTACCTACAGCTCTGACTTGCCTGTGTGTATCTGCAGGCAGGAAGGTGTGTTCAAAGATTCTCTGTGTACCAAAGATGACCTTAAATTCATGCTTCAGCCTCCTAAGTACCATGATTGCTGGTCAGCAAGCCCTACGCACCCAACTTCATGTGCTGTGCTCTCACTCTGCCTCTCTCTCTCCTCTCTCTCTTCCCACCTCTCTCTCCCTCTCCCTCTTCTCCCTCTCCCCCACCCCATGTGTGTGTGCTAGATTCTGATTCCAAAATGTAAAAATTACTATTTATACATTCTTTAGTTTATAATAGAACATGAATCTGACATTCACTTAAATCTCCTTACTATATAAGTTGAATATTCTCTTAAATTTCTTTACTGTATGTTTACTCACACGCTGACTGGTTTTCCTAATTTCTTTCTGTACTATTATCAAAGCATCATTACTTTCCTTTTAGTTCAAAGGATTTAAAGATTCTAATTAATGACATAATAATTAGGTAGCCAAGCCAACGAATACATTTCACACCTCTGTTCTAACCAGCACGCAAGATGACAAAACCTGTGTTTTCTTATCTACTCAGTCTATTTTGCTGAATAATTTATATTATCCTTATTCAAATAGCAATATTCAAAAGAGGATGGGGTTGAAGATATAGCTCAGATATAGAGTGCTTGTCTGGTGTGTGCATATTGTCTAGTATGGTATCTAGAGCATTAGAATCCACAAAATACCCAATACCACAAAAAAATCAATTCGTCGCTCTTATTTAGACACTTAACCCTCTTAAACCCATCCAGACACCCACCCCATCTTTGTTTTCATCCCTTTCTCTAAATGGTTAGTATGCCTAAGGCCTAAGAAACTCGTCTATGCTTAAGAAAACAACTCAACATATGGATGCCCAGTCGATGTAAAATAGATCCTCAAGTTCATAGGACTCTCAAAATCAAACATGTGGATAAAATCTTCTTAACTCTATAAGTGAAGAGATTTATTTGGCCTGAGATTAGTCAGACATAGTATACACAGCTTACAGAAAAACAAATGGATGTTATATTTGAGGTTTTTTTTCCTGTCCAGAGGGTATTGGTGACGGGAGTGGTGATTTGAGCCACTAATTTTAAGCTACATGTTCTCACACAGCATTTTAGTAATGCCCGTTCTTAGGCCCATTTGCTCACATTTCTTCTAAGTTTAAGCAATTTGGGTATGAGAATTATGTTTCTATATGTCTAGTAGTCTGTATAAACACAGTAAATTGAATTTATTCAAAGAAAATTGGGAAAGATGCTCTCCCCAATTATTTTCCTTGTTACTCTATGAATTTTTCTCCAATTTTTCTCTTGTAAGACACAAGTTTAGAGCCACTGATCTAAAGAGACAAAACCTTTATAGAAGTGGTTGCAGAGTTTTTGCTATGACGGATTCCGTACTGGAGAAAATTCAAACACAAACTGACTGAGAAGCGAGAAAGCAGTGGATATCTTCATCTCTATAGCTTTAGCACAGCAGAAAGGACATGGCCACACTGGCCTGTGATAGTCTGGAGACTTGACCGACAGTGGAAGCAGCCATTGAGAGGCCAGCACTTTGGCCAGTTCCCAATGTGTAATCTGGCTCTGGATAGCAGTGGACGCTCATAGGGAATATGGCTTTCCTATATTATCGTATTTAAGGACTAAGGCTGTAAATTCATCCCTACCACACCTCTGGCTGTACAGTGGCCTGTTTGTGTGACTCTCCCTTTTGTTGGGCTTGCGCCTATAGAAGACACCAAGGAATTTCAAACCTGGTGAGAAAATGCATTTCCTAGCTAGAAAGAAAAAGAGAGAATTCAGAATCTCCACACTGCAGATGGAGGTCTTGAAAACCTTAGAGACTAATACAAGGACCAATGGCTGAGGCCCTTCATCCTGCTCTTCCTGTCTTAGTGTCTACAACCAAGATGAAGTTTCTCTGTCCCCTCAAGATGTCCTGCAGGGCTCGGAAATGCTCAGATAATTTGACTGAGCCTCTCGTTTTGCTGGCTCTAAATGAATCAGGGGGAAGTTCCAGAGCAGGTGATCACCACAGCTGTAGCAAACCCTGAAGGCACTACTTTGCCATTTTTCTCTAAGCATCTGCACCACTGTAGGGGGAGGGAAAGGCTTCTCTGTCTCATGAACATTTTCCTAAGTCCACAGGAGCATGTCTTAAAAACTGGAAAGCCAATACGCTCTGCCAGTTTGCCCAAGATTTTTCTTGTTTCAAATATAAAGTCTAAAATCTTAGAAGCCCCTTTTAGTCCTGGGCCAGATACAACGATTTTTTTTTTTTTTTTTTTACACCTACTAGGAAACAGATGAGATCAACAGTTTCTGAGGTCAAGGCTCAAGGACAGTCCATTCTCCCAGGGAAAGAACACTGAACAGATAATCAAATGACACCTTTTTGCTCATGTATGATTATTTAATTTTTATAATTCTATGCCATTCTCTGTAGTTTTTTCCATATTTTGTCACCAACTGTGTCAGACTTTCTATTGCTTTGACAAATACCACAGCAAAAATTATTTGCTGTTGGCCCATGGTTTCAGAGGCTTTGGTCTGTGCTTGACTGGTTTCCTTGATGGAGGCCTGAGGCAAAGCTTACTGCCATAGCAGGGAGTTTGTGGTGGAATTAAATGGCATTCCTCAGGGCAGATAGAAGGCAGAGAATGGAAGTGACTAGAGATGAGGTCTAAGTACTGAGAGCACCTGCCCTGTGACCTTCTTCCTTTGACCAGACCATAACTTCTAAAACACCCCTTCCCTGGTAGCATAAGGTCACCAGGTGGGCACTGGCCTTCAATATTGCAGTCTGTAGAGGAGACTGGCTATCTAAATAGTAAAATCTGAAAGAAGAGGTGCTCCAGCAAATGCTTCGCTAGGTGCAATGCTCCTGTAAACAGGAAGTAGGTGCTACTCAAGCAAGCAGAAGCAGCAGGAGGAAAAACAAAGGCCAACATGAGAAGCTCTGTGCACTTGGGAAACAGACAGGAAGGCAGCTGACAGCTGATATGAGTTGTGGGCAAACTGATTCTCTGACGTATGAAGTGGGTGTCTGGGTTTGGAATACAATGGCAGTGGTTGTGATGAGGTATCACTTTCTGCCTCCCTCTACGCAAAGGCTTGTAATAAGTATGTAATGTGTATGTAATAAGTGTGCAGTAAGTAATGCATCTGAGAAACTACTAAGAGTGGCTCTGAATTGGGAAGCCAATGAGTCACGTGATCCTAGAGTTGAGGAGAACAAGGCGTCTCCTAGGCTATAGAGATGGCTCAGAGTATAAGAGCACTTGCTGTGACAATATGAGAGCCCGAGTTCAACCGCTGTCCCCAGCATCCATGTCAAACCCAGGCATAGCAGTGCATACTTGTAACCCATACCATTGAGAGCCAGAGATAGGTGGGTCCTAGAAGCTCACTGGGCAGTCTTCCTATGCGGAAAGGTCAGCATCGGGGTCAGTGAGAAACCCTGTCTTAAGAGAGTAGCAACTAACACTGATTTACTCCTCTGGTCTCCATATTCATGCACCTGCCCATGTGAATGTCACACACACACACACACACACACACACACACACACACACAGAGAGAGAGAGAGAGAGAGAGAGAGAGAGAGAGAGAGAGAGAGAGAGAGAGAGAGAGAGGCTACACACAATAAAAACATTTAAAAATAAAAGCAAATAAAAAACCAAGAGTGTATCTCAACAGCCACGCTTCCAAAAGGCAACAGCATTCTGCCTTCCCTCTGGCCATCTGAAGGCCTGTGTTAAGTTTATGTCTCCTAGAAAGTCTATAGATGATTCTAAGTACTCTGTTCCGTAAGGCCCTGCCCACATGTTTGATGCTGTTGTCCTAATTGGTGAAAGGACAAGTCAGGATTAATTGATCGTAGAATCTTCTATTTCCATGCAGCAGAGGGAAACCCTTCAGAAACTAAGGTTTTCTTTTCTGCTTCTCAGGGAGCTGATCTAGGTTCTTCACTCTTTCTAGCTCCTAAGTGGTGCAAACATTGCCTTTCCTCAGCAGGAAGTCTAAGCGCACTCTGACCTGTGGGTGGCTTTCTTTTCTACCTCCTGCTCGTAACCGCTTGGTTTCACTGCTTTGCTTTGCACTTGTGTTTGCCAGATGATAACCACTGTTGTATGTTTACCCAGCTCTGATTTTCCATTTCCTTCAGTGTGCCTCCTTGGTGTTTCAAAATGGTTGGTATCTCTTTCTCACTTCAGTGTGACTCGCCTGACTCGACTGTGTCTCTGCACAGACTCCAACAGCCTCATTGCAGTATTAAAGGTAGGTCCTATGAAACCTCCTTACACAGTACAAGGCGGAAGAAATGAACACTAGTGTGCTAGGAGTAAAGGTTACCTTTGGTGTTTTTTTGTAAGCCACTTCCTGCATGCCATCATTTATTTGATAGCTACGGAATGTAGCGCCCTGATAGCAGGTAATAGTTTAGCCATGGGCCCAAAAGTCAAAATTAAGAGCAGCAGGCTGTAATTACCATCTCCCTTGCTCTGGAAGCATGCTGCACGTGGTGTTTACCCCTAAGGGCGAGAGGCTCGGCCTGGTCAGCCGGCACTCTCAGGATATCCCTGTGGCGCTGGTCTTTGAATGGCGGGACAAACATTTCCTCCTTGGCCTAGTAACAGATAAGCCAGCAGGCTGCAGCTGTTGCCTTGAACTCACACCAGAGGACTTCCGCCTCAGTTGCTTGTCCTTTTGCATTAAGCCTGACTGTTTTCTCTTTAGACCACCAACAGCTTGTCTAAGCTGCCTTGAGCCATGGTGCTTGCATGAAGGAAGGCCAGACAGTTCTATTAGGTGAAGAACACAATCCTTAGTCTTTGTTCTAGATTCAGTAAAGTGAACAACAACAACAACAACACAACAACAACAACAACACAACAAGATGCCGTTAGTGCTATTTACTCCCAGGCACAGATAGAGCTTGGACTCTGGGAAAGGATTCCTGGACCCCTGTGTGAGACTTTCCCCATCATGTCTGATCCCACTAAACAGCCCCTCATGAGTCCTTTACAAATGATGACAGAGCTCACAGCATTCTGGAGCTAGTTTCTGCACATTGAGTCATTGAAGAAAGGATGGCTCACTGGCCGAGTGCACCGCGTGATGTTAGCAAAAGCAAAACAAAACAATATGGCCTCCTGCTATTTTCTAGTTTGGTGCCCCAGCATGTTTATAAATAAATCCTGATGAATGGTGAGATTTTTTTTCCCCAAATGCCAAATTTCCCTCAGGTGGTAATTTTGCCATTGTTGAAGACACTGTATAGTCAAGAGAACAAAAACAAAAGCAGAATTTGAAGTGAGAAGTTGAGAGCTAGTTAGTGTTCTTCACTGTGTGGCCTTGGCTGTCCTGGACGCACTTTGTGTACCAGGCTGGCCTCAAAATCACAGAGGCCCTCCTGTCTCTGCCTTCCTGAGTGCTGGGATTAAAGAAAGGAGTGTGCCACCATGCTTGGCTGAGAGTTAATGGTCTTATTTTCAAGACTCTGACCTCAAGAAGCCCTTAACATCTTCAGTATCCATTTCTTTAGTGTTAATGTGGTCGATTGCCATTCTTTCCAGTGTGTGTTGGCAGCATGTGCTGTAATGGGCTATGATGACTCTCTGGTTTTTATAAGGATTAGAATATGTAGTATCTATACACTGGCTCCAATAGGAGAATTTTTTTTATATAAAGTATATACATGGACCCTAAAAATAACAATGAAATTGAAATATTTTGATTACTGATATCTTTATCAGAGTAAATGTCTGGCTTATTAGAGTGATGAATATTTGCCCAACAGACACCATTTTTTGACTACTAAAGCACACAGGGCAAAAAAAAAAAAATCAACAGGACTACTCATAGTTTAGGGAAAAATATGAATAAACGTACGCAGGGATAATACTATAAGATGCACGTTCTTGTACATTAAAAGGGGTAGTAGAGGAAGCTTGGGTCTTTTGGGAACTAATACTTAGGCTTGATTTTGTAGTTACACTAGTTCCAATCAACGATCAGTCTCCTAAAGAACCTAGCTCTGACTCTTTCCTGGACAAGAGCTGACTCTTGGCTTCACTGGGGAACACAGCATCTCCTCTCCATTTATTGCTTTGTGGAGCAACTTGCTATAGTGTATGCTGGGTATATCAAGAGTGAGACATCTTTCTGTCCTTTGTGAAGCTCACATCTGTGTCCCACAAGTAACCTTCCTAAATATGAAAGCTTTCAGCAGCAGACAATGGCATCCACCAGCAAGGCTGGCTAGCAGAACCACCAATCATTTCTACAGCGGTCAGACGGCCTCAGTGTCAGGTTTCCGGGAAAGGGCTCTACCGCTAAACAGAGTGAGAATGTGCCTCACCTGGATAATGGAGGCCACACCAGAACAACTTCCCCCGAGAGCACTGATGACCTCCAAGTATCTAAGATAACTTCTTACTGTCAAGCCTCAGTGTTAATTGTCACAACAACAACAGCGCATCAATGTAACACCCTCGAATTACCCTCACTTAGCGTATAAAGCTTGCAGCTTCTAGAGTCTAGTACCCAAAGACTGACACAGATAGGAAAGGATTTTATATCTACTAATTTTTCAGCCCAAATGTATCCAAACATCCCATGATGTTCCTCTTCTGGCCCTTTCCCCCTTTTCGTTTCTTTAAAAATTCAAGAGCGTTAGCTACAGTGGAGAAGGAAGTTGTAGTCATTCGCTCACTGAGACGCAGCGAGGAAGCACAAGAAGAGTGAGGGCCACAGACTGCAGAACGCTTCACCCACGCACTGACAGACATGGCTGCTTTCCGGGCATGGTCACTGTTAGTACGGGAATGGTACTTGCGTCCAGAATGTTTTTTCAGGACTCTTAATAACAGCAAGAAGTGTTTTGTGTGTGCTTACATACGTTTTTCCTTTATCTGAAAATGGGATTTGTGGATGACACTTTGAGAACTGGTGGTAGGTTCTTATTCAAATGAACTTATCAGTATGATTAAGAATTGAGAACATTATGATAGGCAGATTTGGGCCCACGGGTCCCGCTCAAACTAAGGCACTAGCCAAGGACAATACAGGCGGTAAAATTTAAACCCCTAACCAGATCTAGCCAATGGTCAGAACATTCTCCACACTTGAGTGGAGAGTGGGATATGACTTTCTCATGTACTCTGGTGCCTCACATTTGACTATGTCCCCTGGCGGGGGAGACCTAGTGGCACTTAGAGGAAGGACAGCAGGTCACTGAGAAGAGACTTGATACCCTATGAGCATATACAGGGGGAGGTAATCCCTCTGAGGAACAGTCATAGGGGAGGGGAATAAGGGGAAAATGAGAGGGAGGGGAGAATGGGAGGATACAAGGGATGGGATAACCATAGAGATGTAACAAGAATAAATTAATTAAAAATAAATAAAAAAAAAAATAAAATAAAATAAAAAAAAAAAAGAATTGATTCACAGACAGGCGGAAGCTCAGTGACCCCCCTTTGTCAGAATGCCGGATGCCTGGGTTTCCAGCCTCACACTCCCCTTGCTCTTTGGTCTGCAGTCTCCAACGAGGAAAGGCCAACCAAACATGTACCCAAATGTGACTTCTTAAACTGTCCCAAAGGATTCAGATGCTGTGACAATGGCTGCTGCCTGGAGAAAACTGCAGTGGATCCCGCAAATGACCCCTTCAGGGTCTTGTTTATCATCTTACTGGTCATGGCGCCCCTCTTCTGCATCTGTGGCCTAGTGAGGCGCTTCTGTCACAAGTGCAGAGAACCAGAGTAGAACCTCAGAACACATCATCAAATACTTCCAAAACCACCTTCTATTGCCCCCCTAGAGAGGATCTGGGTGACCTCCTTGGATCCCCCATCACCCTATAGTCAGGTTGTTCTGATGTCAACTCCCACAGAACCTCCTCCTAACACCCTCAGGCCTAAGGACCCTGCTGGCCAGATGAGAGGCAGTGACAACCCAGCCTTTTGAGGGACCTCACCTAGTAACTTCCTGGACCAAGTCCAGGACTTCGCAGACTCTGGAATGACAACACCCATCCCATCTGGGTCTCTGATCCTTTGATTTAATTTACTGTTGGGCTAAAGGCCCATGAGAAGCTTTTCAAGAATTGGGGGTGCCTGAAGTGGGGTGCAGAGAGATTGATCATTGCTGGATGAACGCAGATCTTGACAGCCAGCTCTGCTGTCCTACAGAAGTGCTTCTGTGAGGGAGGAGAGTAAAGACTGAGCTTTGGACCCAGAGTTACCTTCTGACAACACCTGGACAGAGAAGATACCACTGTACCTCCACAGCAACACACAAAACACATGTCCTTGCCAAAGTTTCACCAACTGGCTCTATGTCTCTGGCTGGGAAGTCATGACGAAGGTGAGTTCAGAGGCTAAGGAAACACTTCCAGCTGCTTCTAATGGTCACTGACTGCACTGACCACCTGCCTGGGAGGATTATGCATCCATTGTGGATGACTGCTTTGACCTTCAGTTCCCTGGGGGCTTGGAGACACTTAAGAAATGAGCTGGAAAGCTGCCCCAATCCTATCCTGGCCCTATGATCTGCCTTCCTGGAAGACTGGAACTTGGTAAGAGTGGGACTATTAGAAGTCTGGAGAAGCAGGTGTGGTTAAACATCTGTGGAGGGAGGCCTGCAGCATGCTTCCTTCCAGATTCTTCTCCAGGCTTTCCCTGGAGACAGATGAGTGGCAGACCCCACCCTGCTCTTCCTGCTGAGCCTGGGTTCTAGGCACTGCAGCTTAGCTCCACCCACAGTTAACCCCTAAAGGGAAGAAGATTCTGTCCTGCAGCACAGTGTGGGTCTTGGAGTCTCCCTCAGGTGGGGCAGTGAAGACAGATCATGATGCCCAATGCTTTGGCCTGGTCCGGGGTGCTAGGTACCTCCACCTCATCCTTGTCTTTTCTGTTGTATGCTGGAGAGGGTTGAAGGCCAGCCTTTCCAGACACAACAACACTCTAAAACTCACCACCTAGGCATGCAGGCAGGGTGCTTCCTCCAGAAGTCTCAAATACTCATCCCAGAGACACCACTGATGATTCTAGGACAGGCATTCCAGCTGGATTTGTGCCCCGAGGGAGAGTGGTGGGTGTTGAGAAGATGGTGCTGGGGGTGACACTGGGGGTGACAGGGGGAAGAATGCAACCCTAATAGATGGAGGGCGGGCAGAAGCAGCACTGTTTGCTTTGATGTGGCTGGTTCTCATTAGAACTGGGGTTTTCCCTATGGGAGGAGGTTAGGCAGTGGGTTCCAGGAACCTGCAGGAGGAGGTCACCTAAGCCTCCTTGTCACCTACCTGCCACTGAAGATAGCACAGAGCTTTTAAAATATATATATATATTTAATTTATTCATATTAATTCTCAGTTTTTATCCCACCCCTTGTATCCCCCCTTCCCCCCCCCCCCCCTTTCCCCCCCCCCCCCCCAGTCACAGTCATAGCACAGAGCTTTTAATTCAGTGGTATGGTCTGCAGAGAATGGTTTTCCTGAAGCTCGGTGTCTGAAATATTTTATTTTAAATGTGCTGTGCATTGGTGTTTTGTGAGGGCTTCAGATTCCCTGGAGCTGGTGTTACTGATGCCTGTGAGCTGCCATGTCAGTTTTGGGAATTGAACTCCCATGGTGGAAGAGCAACCCATGTTCCTAACTGCTGAGCCAACTCTCCAGCCCCCTGAATGATTCTGTTCCCACTCTAGTCACTACTGTTGGTGAGAGAGAAGAGATGTCACCTTTTCAGAGATGACATTGCACTATCCATTCATGTCACCTGGGTCTCCAGGATGACAGACACCAAGTGGAGTTCCATTAATAAGGATGAGCCTGCAGAGAGGCCCACACTCTAATGGTCACAGAGACACGCACTCTGCTGGGCAGGAAATGATGATCCACATCAATTGACCACCTATGGGAGCTTGTTTTATTCTAAGACATGCACCCACACTGCACACCGCCCATCTGCCCTAAACATGGAGGATCTGCCATGCCAACCTACATCGTGTCTTTTACTGTTAGGAGAAAAGGAAGTTCAATGTAGCTTTGGTTTGTAAAACAATGTCAATCGTTACATTTAAAAAAAAAAGAATTGATTCACAAGAATATCATTTTTGCATTTTAATCATCCTTAAGTCAGTGAAGTTACTCACAAAGTAGCATCAGTAAGTACAACAGAATTTATTTTTATGGCATGTGTTTGTGTGGGGGGGTGGGGCTAGGCAGCAGAACAGGCTGATAGGGAAGGTGCCTGGGTACAATTCTGTATAGGACATGAGCCACTCAGGTGAATCACATTGAAACTATGCCAGGTGAGAGTAAACTAGCAAGATTTAATTTTAAGCAGGGACCAAGAACTCAAAAGGACCACTTAGATTCTAACTTCTTTGTATCAGTTGTGTGGCTTGCACAGACTCTACATTTAGAATTGTGTGCCTCAGTTGACTTACCTGTAATATGGAAATAACACTGAGATCATACAGATAATTTAAATTAAATATTATTTGCAGAGCAGTTAGTGTAACTGTTGTGTGTCTGTAAGTTGGAAAGTAATATTTTTAAAGAGTTATAGAAAGAAAAGCCATTATGTGCTAACCAACAAATTAAAGATATTTGTTCTCTTTTAAAAAGAAAACAAATTGTAAATCCTAAGAGGTGTGTGTACACTGAAACATGAGAGAGTCCAAAGAAATGGATACTATGCTTGAATAGAAATCAGATATCAAACTAAGGCTAACAGGGTTGAAAGGATGGCTCAGTGGCTAAAAGCACTTTTCCGCAGTCACTGGGACCAGAGTTCAATTCCCAGCACCCACACATCCAGTCAGATATCCAAAGAACAACGGTCTTTGGCCTCTTAGATCCTTTTCTGGTATCTGTGTGCACTCACAAATACATGCACCAGCACACTTGTACACTCACAAATGTGTAAACATATGTGCACACATAAATAGAAACTTAAAACACGGGGTTAAGCTTGGGCAGTGAGTCCATCCAGGCCTTCTCCAGTGTAACCTTACACACCCCTTCCTGGTGTAACCTGAAGTGGAGTCAGTTCCCGAAAACATGATGGAATACTACCCCAAATTTTCACCTAAGGATGAAGTGGTCTTCTGGAAACTTCCTCAAGAGCAGAGAGTTGGGTGAATGCATTTGGTCTAATTACAAAATACTGATCACAAGTCAGAGAAATTAGTAGGGGGATGGCTGTTCAATGTAGCTGGGACGCCATGGGTGTGGAACTTAAAGCAAAATAATCTTCCCACTCTCTAAAATCTTGCTATCCGTGTATTCAATTATCAGCTATCAACCATGGATCAAAAGAAATAAATAAAAAAATCTCAGAAACAGTTCTTAAGTTTTAAAGTATGTGCTACTGTAAATGACATGACAAAACCCGGGCATCCTTTTCTATCTTGCAAGAGTGAGTCCTACGTTCATACACTGTAAATGACCTCATGGCCTTGGTTCTGTACATATCTACACTGAGGGTCACCCTGTGATCTGGCATATGTACACTGCGTGTATGCGTTGCCTGTCAGTCGCTTTGTAGATGTCAAGTAACCAAACTGACTGTCATTGTGTCATGGGGCTTGTGTTAAATTAGTCCCGTGCTTTACTTGTGCAAAAGTAGTGATGGTAGCAGTTAGTTCAGATCTGCCAAAAAGAAGCCACAGAGTGCTTCCTGCTAAATGAGATGACAAAGAAAGTCCTCAGTGGGAGATAACAGTACTGATGATGCTCAAAGCTCTGGAATAAACGTCTCTGTCCACAGTACTGGCCGCCATTGTTTAGAGTCTAGCTCTGGCTCTCTTGTTTTCTCTGGAATAATTTGGTGCTGGTTACCAGTGTGATGTTTATATTGCTGTATAACACATTTCCACCAGGGTAGCTCCTTCCTATCCTCTGTTCTCCAGGCTTGGAGTGAGGTCCAGGTGTCAGGTAAGCTGGCTTCTCATCTGGTTCTGTGGAAACTTGGACTTTCAAGTCTGCTCACTGTGCCCAAGGCAGAATCCTGTTCCTTGTTGCTATATATCTGAAGTCGCTTTTGTCACTCACTGTAAGACATGACGCCTGCCTTTTTCTTTGATGCCAACTACATTCTGTGACATGTGCCTTCTCACATACTCAAAGTCAGCAACAACTTGTGAAGTGTCCTTATATGTATCACAACATCCTTCTGGCTCTCCTGGTGCTAAGTAGAGAAACTCTCCACTTTCAAAGGACCCACATTAGCTCTCATTTACCTTTAAGTCTTTCAGTCTTCAACATTTTAAGCACCTGTAGTGAGCGTGCAATCCTATAGTCTATACAACATTTGCACAACAGTTTGGGAGGCAGTGCAGAAATTATTACATGTTTTAGGGATGGATACTAGCAGCAGCATCTATGATTTCATGAAGGATCCTGCAGCAAGGAACTACATCCGTTGAGTGGGGTCGGTTAGCCGGAGACATTTGCTTCTGCAGGGAGCCCACAGGTGAGGGCCAGTGGCAAAGAGAGAGAGATGGGTACTCAAGGGAAAAAAGACAGAACAGGAAAAAAGAAGAAGAAGGGAGGAACTGAAGGAGAGGAAATACAAAGACTGCCCACATTAGAATCTCCAGAGAGATTTTTTTTTTTCAAAATCACTTAGCCAAATTTAACCACAGACCTATTGAATTAAAATTCCAGACCTGAGTCTTTAAAAGCTCTGCAGGCATTCAGATACTCTGGGGGAATTTTAAACTGCAAGGCTGAAAGACCACACAAAGCACTCCCGAAGCAGATGCCTAATTTCTAGCCACTTTCTAGCGTGCAGTAGGAAACAGTCGTTCGAGGCCGATCTCTCTCTGATAAAAATACAAGTTGCCCCAAGGGAACAAGTGGAGGTGCTTTCCAGCCTGGCACTCTTCCAATCCACGGTCTGGGGGCATGTCACCACAGCAGGGCTCCTGAGGGAAGCAGAGGGCTCTGTAGAGACAGACTGCAGAAAGATTGGTGCGCCAGAGAGCTTACCCACTCTTAGCCCCATCAGTCAGTTCCAACTGGCACAAACCAACGTAAGTGTGGGCTTAAGCCAGGTCAGGGCTGGACAAGCAAAGAGACACAGGCTTAAACATATGACAGACCACAATAATTTATAACTCCAAATTCAGAGATCCAACACCCTCTCTGGTATCCACTAGCACTAGGCATGCACATGGTGAGTGCAGAGAAATGCATGCAGGTGGAACATTCAAATACATAAAACAAAAATAAATTTTTAAAGAAGTCTTGCAACTTATGAAAACATACAGATTTTTCAAAAATATTGTTCTTTTAGAATTTCCTTAAAGATTTGTGTACAAACTATGTAATACTACTTAGATTTGAAAAATATATTTAATCATTAGCATCACATTTTCTCTCTCAACAGTTTGAAATAAATTTTTGTTCCATTTATAAATTCCTAGGTCGGTTTATGAAATATTAAAGGTGTCTTTTGCATTTCAGAACAGTTGATACCATCATCTTTATTTATAACTTTCTTTAGTAAAAGTTTAACTCTGAAGCCTTAGCTTGAATGAAAATATTGCCATGAAAATTCCATGAAGGAAATTTTATCTTGAAAGTACTTCTTGGAAAAGTTCATTTCCAAGATAAATTTACTGTTCTACTGAATCTCAAAGTCCTTTGACTGGCTGAGATGTGGAAGAAGTAGCATGAATTCAGGACCTTGGGTACTTTCAATTCTCTTCTTGGTGAAGTCAAAATTGCAGGCAATTTTTTAAAAAAATTATTATTTAATTAATTTATTCGGATTGCATCTCGATTGTTTTCCCCTCACTTGTATCCACCAGTTCCTCCCTCCCTCCCGCTTTTACCCTATTCCCCTCCCCTGGGTCTATGACTGAGGGGGACCTCCTCCCCCACTATATGGTCATAGGCTATCTATCAAGTCTCATCTTGGTAGCCTGCTTATTCTTTCTCTGAGTGTCACCAGGCCTCCCCACCATAGGAAAGTGGTCAAATATGGAGCACCAGAGTTCATGTCAGAGTCAGTCCCCACTCTCCACATAATTCTGGAGAAAGTCCTGTCCATTGGCTAGATCAGAGTAGGAGTTCAATGTTTACTGTTTGTGTTGTCCTTGGTTGGTGGAGCAGTTTGAACAGACCCCCTGGGGCCAGATCCTCCCGTGATGTTCTTCTTGTAGGTTTCTAGGACCCCCTGGATCCTTCTATTTCCCCATCTCCTATACTTCTCTTACCTAGAGTCCCAGTAGGATGTCCTCACATCTATCCTAATCTCCTGGAAAGTGAAGACTTTCATGGGACATGCTTTTTAGGCTAGTGTCCAATTATGTGAGTATATACCATGTGAGTCTTTCTGCTTCTGGGTTAACTCACTCAGTATGATCGTTTCTAGTTCCATCCATTTGTCCACAAATTCCAGGATTTCCTTGTTTTTAATAGCTGAGTAGTATTCCATAGTGTAAATGTACCACAGTTTCTTTATCCATTTTTCAACTGAGGGACACTTAGGTTGTTTCCAGGTTCTGGCTATTACGAATGAGGCTTCTCTGTACATGATTGATCATATGTCCTTGTTGTTGGAGGCAATTATTTAATATTCTTCACCATTTTTAATTACTTTTTTTTTTCATTGCTCCAGCTTGACGTGCCTGTCTGCCTTAGGGCTCAATGCTGAAGCAAATTATTAATGACCAAACTAGTAGACTGACCACATGGAAAAAATAAATTATAGGCTACAGAGGCCCACCAGCCCAATCACAAACTGTGTGAAGGGGTAGGGGAGCAGAAGGAAAACTCTTAAATGACTTCTGAGCAGAAAACTGAATCCGCCATTCTATCCAGACACATAAGTGCAGATAGAGATCAGCAGCTCTGGTTAAAAAGCCTTTGCTGTCCTAAACTCACTTTGTAGACCAGGCTGGCCTTGAACTCACACATCTGCCTACCTCTGCCGCCCCAAGTTCTGGGATTACGGGTGTGTGCCACTGTGCCCGTCATTTGGGAAAAAAGTTTAAATATGTTTAATGTGAACATCTCAAGATCTGAGTGTCATCTTGTTGGCCATCAAGGACAGCTGCTCTGAGATGGGAAAGGGAGCAGACGAAGCCTAAATTACCTCACTGTGTCCTGAGCCAGTCACCTCTCTATGAACATCCTCTCTCACTTTAAAATATGACCTATGACCTTGTACAAAAGGAATATGTGAACTGAATGGTATGTGGTCAGCAGTAGCTTCCCGTCTTTTGTTTTAATTTTGAAAATGCAAAATTGCCTGAGGACGCTGAAGTCCCAAGCTGAGAAGACCAGCACTATTTTAAGCTTCTCTCTGAAGGATATCCCAGAGGAGGGCAGCAGACACATCTGGGAAGTTATTTTCAGGCTCCTGAATTTCAGAAAGAATCTGGAAAGTTGGGAACAAACCAGGAGTGTGACAGGAAGTGATTTATGAGTGAAGTCAGGGCAGGAGTAGAAGGAAGTCTAAAGCTAGGGCAGCAGAGGTAGGCAGGGAAGACGACCTCACCGGCCCTCCCTGCAGGGAATCACACAACTGACGAACTAGTGGTCTGTTAGGTGAAAGGTCCCTGGTCACCCTGGGGCTGAAAGCATGCAGAATCATGAGTTCCCATTGTGGCTTTATTCCTAGTGTCATCATGCAGCGGGTGTTTCCATGCCGCAAAGGCCTGTGTACATTACAGTGTCTTCAGGTCACTGAAAATCTTTCTTAAAGGACTGTTCAGGGCACAGACACTTCTAAATGGCAGCATAATACTTATAGGGGCCACCTCAGTTAATAGCTAAAGGTGGAAACTATTTTAACTGAGAACTATCTGACTAATAATTATGTTATAAATAATTGTAGTATCTTTTAGCAACTCATTGTTTTCTTTAAAGTGTGACAATATTTGCACTCTCTATATATCAGCATTCCTCAACTACAATGTGCATAAGAATCATTTTATGAAATTTATTAAAATACAGGTTCTGATCTTGTAGGTGAGGGTCGATATTGACGTTCTTAACGAGCTATCAAACAGGCCCACACTGCTCATGTGTGCACACAGGAGACCAGGAGGACAGAGGAGGACGGTGCACCACCTAGACATCTTATCCTACCAAGTAAAACCTGTGGCACAGAAAGGACCAGACAAACTCCATTTTGTGTTAAACCTAGCCAAGGGCTGAACCCAGATTCCAGAAAAACCACAAAGTGGTCTAAACAGGAAAATATTCCCTAGCAACACA
>OU015756.1:81627034-81659134 GCA_907169655.1 Acomys percivali
CTCCCACCCCTTCTCCCTCCCCCTCTCCTCTCCCTCCCCTTCTCCCCCTCCCCCTTTCCTTCCCCCTCCCTCTCTCTCTCCCCCTTCCCCTCTCCCCTCTCCCTCTCCCTCTCTCCTTCCTTTGATAGCCTCCTCAGCACCATTATTTCCCTTTCTTCATGAACAACCAAGATGCTTCCTGGCTTGCCACTTTAAATCCAGGCTCCATTTCCCAGGGCCTATGCGCTGGTTTTAGCCACAGCCTTCCCTGTGTGTTTTTCAGATCAGTTCATGCCGCAGTAAACCTCCAACAGTTCCTCAGAGCCGTGCCTGAACTCTGGCCTAGCTGCTGCTACTTGAGCTCTCAGGCCTCAAAACGCTGAATCACTCCAGCTGCCCTGGGCAGGGATCTTCCTCCTCTCTCATCATAACCACTTTTCCAGTTTCATCTTTCAATTAGGTTTTTTAAATCAGTTCTTATCAGTGCTGAACAGTCTAAACACCAATTTCCCTTGCAGAACAGCTTACAGCTGGAGGCATTGTGTTTGCCTCACGTTGCACACCTTTGTCCTTGAGCTAGCTGAGGTGGGCACAGTAGGTCCAGGTGAATAGGCCTGTCCCTTATAACTTCCTCTTAGTTACGTAAGTGTGTATAACTCAGGTCTCGCTTATGTCTGCGATCCAAATAGCCGATAGTCACCTGGAGCCGTCTGGTTCATGCTTGCCATTTTATAATATCTAAAGGGTCTCAGTACATAGGAACTCAGAAAAGTAATAGCATCAATTATTAGGAATAAGGAAGAAGGTCACCTAGATCAGGGTAGCCAAGCATTTCCTACTAAGAAAATAAAAGGAGAATCATGAGGGAAGCCACCCAGAGCCCAGTAAGGAAACTGCACTCCCAGGCATATCTCAAGATGCTGATGAGAGTGTGAATCGACTTCAGGGTATGTGAGGAATATAATTGCATTCTGCCTACAAGTGTGGGGTGATTTACAATTTACTGGGCCTTGTTTAATGGATATTTTGTCTACATCCGCACATTTGTTTACATGCTTTCTATTATTTACAGAATGCCCATCACACAGAAATTGTTCTCACTTCCAACAATCGTTTCCCCACCAAAGAACTTTTACTGCTTTGTATTAAATCAATGCTATTCAGCTCATATGAGCTCTGCCTTCCATGTGTTTCTTAGGATAGTGACTTAGAGCTATCTTAACCTCTATTTACAAATCCAGAGTCCATAAGGCACCCCCATCCCCAATAAAATCCTTTGAGCTTTGCAGTTTTAGTTTGGATTAATTAATTCTGTGAGTCTATAGAAAGTAAATACCCTTGGCTTGTCGGACCCTTAGATTCTGCAGCAACTACTCAATTCTTCCTCTGTAGTGCCAAAGCCACCACAGACAACACTGAATGAGTGATAGAGCTCTGCTCAGAGAGTATTATTTGCAGAAATGCCATGAGCTACCCTTGCCCCTGGGTAGTAGCTTCCAACCTCATAGACAGCCAGTATATGCATGATCTAAGATTTTTGTATGTGTCTTTCCAGGGGGTGCCTAGTGTGTACCAGGAAGATGAGAAAATATGAGTCCTGGCTGCGGAGACTTCATTTTCCCTGGTGGTAAATCCCAAGTCATGACAAGGTTTAAGACAAACCTAGATACTTTACTGATTAGTATAAAATGGTTATATGATTTTAAAGTGAAAGCTTGCAACATTAGACCACTGTGGACTTTGGTAAGACAATCTCTTTAGATTATAGCTTTGTCTTCTCTCTGCTCTTAGGGAAATTTGAGAGAATATGAGAACCACTGACGTAGAGCTGCTCACACAACCAGCCGCTACGCAGAACAGCATGCAGATTCCGCTAACCATGTTTAATATCTGAACCATGGCAAATGTTGACCCTTCTCCTTACACTGGGGCTAACATACTTGGTACTCTTTTGGGATTTCAAAGGTGTCCCTAGAATTCTCAAATGCTCTCTGCTAATCATTAAAAGGACCCAGCTGTTTCAGTCCTGCAGTTTTCCTCTGCTGTCTTGTAAGAAGGTGCTGCAATTGTTATACCTTATCTAGATAAATCTCTGTAAAAAAAAAATGATTCCATGCACTGACCATTCTGCATCTTGTACCCTAATATTAGAGGTGTGTCACCATGTGGGCCATCTGCTTCTCTCATATGGGTCACCAGAGGTCTTTGCATTCATGCCTCCAGCCAGTATGAACCGGCCCTCAAAGAAACACAGAATTTCAGGCTCTGCCTTTAACACGATAGATGAGAGTCTATTTAATAAAGATTCGCCGGTGATTCGTGGGCAGATGGAGCTTTGTGAAGAACTGTGACCCTGAGTCCTTCATGTCCACACTGACTTCATAAACCCTGCGTTTGTGCCAGGTTGCGTTAGAATCGCCATGCAGTTCCTAAACTCTGTGACCATAAGTTTTACGTGGCTACTTGGCTGGGCTCTGCTTCCCAACAGTCTGGTCAAACATTAGTCCGGATGATGCTGTAAAGGATTTTTGTAAATATGATTAACATTTACAGCTTGTTAACCATCAGTAAGAAGATCACCCTGGAAATGGTGGGTGGGCCTCATCCACGGAGTTGAAGCCTAAATTTTATTGGAGAAGGTTTTCTGGCCAAGACTATAAAATAGAAGCCCCTTGAGTTTCTAAACACGTAGGTTGCCCCATATAGTACAGACAAACATTGTTGGTTTGCCTGCCTGCTCCATGAATTTCTTACTTCCTTGTTGGTAAAAGAGACCGCCCACAAATCGAAACCATGACCTATGCATCTATCAAAGGCCTGTCATGGATTCAGGAAGTAAATGCATACAAGGCCCAGAGAGGAACAGTAGCTACAGACTGTTCAAGGAGAAAGTGCCTTGAACCCCAACTACTGCAATCCTTGTCAAATGATTCAGCAGAAATGGATATTTTTAAATAGCCATTGATCATCTAAAAGCCACACTCTAACACTCTCTGTGCACTTATAATGTCACTTGATAACAGCAGTTTTCCAACTTGGGAGCAGAGAATGCCAAGGACAGCAGTGTACTTTGGCACAGAATAATTCAATTCCTTGCGATTTTCCAGTATAGAGTCCAACACTGCTGCAAAATGTATAAATTCTGGTCATTTCTTTGCTGTCCTCTTACCTCAAATCGTCCTCGTCTTGTCAGAACCCAACATGAGGTGGTTAACATTTCCCCCTGTATTTTTAAAATGAGTCACAATATTACTTTTCCTTCCTATATTATATGTCAAAATTACAATATTTAAGCATAAGAAATTGCACTGAGCTGCTTTGTTGAGCTGAACAGTATGTTTCGATATTTGAGCACAAGAAAGCTTCATTTTGGCCTGTACTGTTTCCAGGCTTCTCATAAAACCGACTCCATGTTGGCCTGCAGCAGCAACTCACGTTTACCAAAGAGAGAACCGTGAGGCACCAAAACCAAAGCAGTTTCATCCCATTTGACAGCACAGCCAGGAAGGCCAGGAGCAAATATGCGTTTCAGGCAATTGAAGTAAGACGGTTCCTAAGCCAGCGGGCAACGTCACGAAAGGGGTAAATTTGAAGTCAGAAGCTCTAATTAGCTCTCTAGGCTGGCTCCGTGTTGTGTCTTATTCACCATGGGCTACTACATCTGAGCAGAGGGTCTAGGTCTTCACCATGCATGATCCTTGGCTGGTGCATCAGTCCTGGCAGCATCCCCCGACCCCCAGCCCATTGGCTCCACTGGTCTCCTTGTGCAGCTCCTGCCCCCTCCAGGTCCTTCTAACTCCCAGATCTTCTGTTAGACTCTTTGTGCTCCACCCCAAAGCTTGCCCATGAGTCTCAGCATCTGCTTCAATCCCCTGCTGGGTGGAGTCTCTCAGAGGACCTCTATGGTAGGCTCCCATCCTGTTCCTTGTCTTCAACCTCTTCCGGTAACTAAAGAAATAGACTTTCAAAAGCAAATTTTAGACAGCAGGAAGGGCAGCTTTGGCCTCTCGCTCTCGAAACTCCATTAAGGACACAATTGCACATCCTGCTTAAACAGCAGGTTCAAAGATTTAAGTGCACCACCGACTCCAGCATTAAAAGGCAAGACAGTTTCGACCTAAGCAAGTAAGCTAAAGACTGAGTGAGAGTCTGCATCCAGGCTTTTGTACAGGTTTAATGTTTCATTTTTTTCTATCTTTGGGGCTGAGGAGCTAAAATAGGATGTAGCGACTCTTTCCATGCAGGCAGCAGAGTAAAGACATAGATGTTAATGTAATGCTTGACGAACTACAAGAAGCCGGTGCAGCAACACTGCCACAGAAGCATCAGAAGACAGCGCAGTCACAGTTCAGTGGTGGAGTACACACTATGCTTCCATTGTGTATATTTAAAGACAACCACAACAAGAAACAGGTAAAATAATTTATTACCCAAATTCAGACTTTCTAGAACCAACAATTTTTCTATTAAAAAATCCATTCTTAAGTTAGGTGTGAGTATGTGTAACTATAATGCCAGTGCTGTGTCAAGAAGTGACAGGAGAGGGCTGGCTGGCAGCTAGTCCAGCTTTAGGCTCAGCGAGAGACGCTGTCTCAGACGAGTAAAGTGGAGGGCAATACAGCAAAACACCCAGTGTTATCCTCCAGCCTCTGTGTGTGCGTACACACACACACACACACACACACACACACACACACACACACACACCAACACCAGTCGGTTCTTTCTCTTCATCTGTTCTGTGCAAGCTTTCCTTATAATAAGGCTCCTCCCAGCCTATATCAATGACTGTGTGTTCCTAACTTCCACACAGTAACTGGTTTTGTTTGCTTTCTATCACTATGATGGCCAAAAGCTACCTGTGAAGAAAAGTTTATTTGACTTGCAATCCTGATCACAGTCCATCACTGGGGGAGGTCAGGGCAGAAACTCAAGACGGGAACCTGGAGATAGGAGGCCATGGAGGAAGGCTGCTTACTAACTTGCTCCCCATGGCTTGCTCAGTCTACATTCTTATAAAAATCAGGGCCACCCACTCAAGGATGGTGCCACCCACGGGCTGCTAAGCCCTCCCATGTTGATGACTAATGAAGAAAATATCCAATAGACTTGCCTATTAGGGAAATCTTATAGAGGCATTTTTTCAGTTGAGGTTCCCTCTTCCCTAATAAAAACCGATTTTGTCAAATGGACAAAAATCTAAACTGTATAGCAATGGACAGCTCCACATACCGCTCTTTAACTGCATACCACTGAGATTCTCTAAAGATAATATGTATCTGAGCTAATACAACATCTTTTTAAAAAGAGAAGTAAGAAATCAAAGTTTTCTGTTAATTTCATTGTTTATTCAAAAATTTTGAGAAACAAAATACATTCCTCACTAGTTTCTGCTCTCCTTAGGCAGATGTATTTACAGACTCTAAATATAATGATTATCAACTAAACACTTTCATTTTTCAATTCAAATAAAGCATGGCTCTGTGCTTCCTAGCATGACTCAACGTGATCTTGGGCATTCAAAGCAGGTTTCATGTCTTAGGAATCCTTAGCTTTCATCCTATAAAATTAAGGAGACTGTCTTTTGAAGCACTTCTGCACTTACAAGTGCAAGTCTGCCTAGCAGTGCTACCATGATGAATTCCAGGAACGGTATGTTTAACCTAGATGTGCTTTCTCACATTACCTCAACTATGTGCACATGTTTGGATGGATGCTATCATTGGTGCTTTAGGTCGAATCCACCTCTGATTCTAAACCAGTTCAACAAAGTGGTCCTGAAGATTTACGAAAATTGTGTGGTCAGGCTTCTGTAGGCACACAAAAGCCCCTGAGCATGGTGAGATCAAGAATGGTGTAAAAGTTTGGCAGATAAACAACAGGGTTTTAGGAGGAAAATGGAGTTGGTAGATTCCTTATGTATGGGCTCTCCTTTTGTTTCATGTCCATGAAAATGAATTTTGCTGAGAAAAGGAAGACTTTGAAAGAAACAACCATCCTTGATATAATATTCTTTGTCTCAATCAAAATCTATTAAAATAAAAGAAGGAGGAGGAGGAAGAAAAGAATAAAGGTTGAGGATGAATGCATTCATATGAAGGTGAACATGGAAAGTCATGTGCTTAGGAGATCCAGATGAGACTGGGTCAGGAATGAACCTATTAACTGCTAGTCATGCAATGTGTTAGACACTTTTGTATTGTCTTCATTTATGTGAAATTAGAGACCAGGGTTTTGTGTCCCCCCCAACTCTGCCCCCATAAATACTCTTTCACTGGGTATCCTTCAAAGAACCTGAGGACATGAGGAGTCTGTGGAAAGGATTTGTGGGTATGCATGCGGGGGCTGAAGCCAGGGCACTCTATGGGGTCCTCTACCACTGAGCTCTACCTCATCTCTATGTTCCGGAAGACAATCTAAGGTAACCATAAACTTGTGATCCTCCTGCCTCAGGTGGCGTAGCAGCCTGTGCTATCCGGCTTGACTACAACTCAGTTTCTTTATGGTTATATATATTTTCAATGGGCTGGTTTTTATGAGGAAAAAAAAAGGACTTTGCTGAGAGGAGTTAAATACATTGGTATATAGCCCAGCCACAAAACCTTCAACCCACAATTTGTCCTGCGTACAGTACACACAGGGGTAAAGATGGACCAGAAATTAAGGGAGTGGCCAACCAACGGCTGGCCCAGGTTGAGACCCATGCCATGAGAAGGAGCCCACCCCGACACTGCTAGTGATATTCTATACTTACAGACAGAAGCCTAGCATAACTATCATCAGAGATACTTCACCCAGAAACTGATGGAAATAGATCTGGAGACCCATAGCCAAAGATTAAACAGAACCTTGAGAATCCTTTGGAAGAGGAAAAGGAAAGGATTGTAGGAGTCAGAGAGGGCAGTACACCACACAGAAACCCACAGAGTCAATGAATTTGGGCCCAAAGGGGCTCACAGAGACTTAACTACCAACCATGGAGCCTGCGTGTGACTGGCCTATGCCCTCTGCATGCAGTGAACCTAGACCCTCTGTTCAGATATAGCCAATGGACAGCTCATTCTCCAACGTTGTGGACTGAGCGGGCACTGTCTCTGATATAGAGTCCCCGACTTTATCACTTCCCATAGGTGAGGAGGCCCAGCAGGCACACAGAGGAAGGGAAAGCAGGTTATCCAGATGAGACCTGATAGACTGTGGTCATATGGTGGGGGAGGAGGACCTCTTCTGTCAGAGGTGTATGGGGGAGGGGAATGGAGTGGAAGAGGGAGGGAGGGTGGGAACAGGAAGATACAAGGGAAGGGATAACAATGGTGATGTAATCTGAATAAATTATAATAAATTAAAATTTTAGATAAAGAAAGAAACACTGAAAGCCATCTCAGGGCTTTCTAGCAGTAGCTATCTGGGCAGTGAAAAAATGGAGCCTGTGGAAAGGTCCTCCAAAGAATGAGTTTCCAAGCTGTTGCTGCCTGGGGTTGGGATCTGGATTTTGTAAGCAGTGACACCCTCAGCATCAGATCCATGACTCTGATCTTAGCCTTACCATTCTTGCCAGCAGCGTCAACGGGTCTCATTCATACAAAACTGCATTCCAGAATTAAAGAAGAGATTGGGCAAGCGGTAAAATGTAAAAATGCGTTGGAAAGCGTGAGGTGAGAGGAGTGTGTGGGCAATCTACCAATAATTAGCTGAATTCCTGTGAAGGGTCAGGAGACACGTGATTTATTACCACCGGGCCATGACAGACAATGCTAGAGTTAATGCTGGGCAGAGCAGGAAGTCAGTGTAATAGCAACAGGAAGAGTTAAATAACCCAAATTCCTGCATACTTCGAAGTGTTCATTCTTGCGCTGGTAGGACTCAGCATCGCCCACTCCATCAACAGCAAGGTTTGGTTTACAGGAGATGTTCTGTTTGGAATCAGGCAGAGACAGACTCGCTGCCCCACAGCATAAAGGCTGCCTCTCTGCCATTCTCTGCCAGCAGTCAGGGAAAGAAGAAGGCTGTGCTGACCGCCAAGCACCTAGGTGGGTACAGGAAATGAGGAGAGGAGAGGTACTCCAGGAAGCCTAGAGAAGCCCAGCATGGGGCGATTACTGACTGGAGTGAAGCCAGCATACGAAGACTCAGAAGATGATGTTCTGGGAAACAGAGAACCATCGGCAGTGACAGAAACACAACAGTGAAATCCCTTCTGGTGCAGAGGACAGCATGGACAGAGAGGATGACACCAGATAACGAAACCAAGCAGAGTGGAGAAGAGAATGAATTGTCTTCCTCAAAGGAGCACTGGTGTTCCTGGGCTCCCATCATCTGCCCAGTGCCGCTGCCCTGTGCCAGCAGGAGCATCTCTCAAAGGCAACTGGACAGTAAAGCCTCAAGACGTTCTAGAGTTGGGCATGCAACTTTTGGGTAGAATATATATTATTTGTCCAGTGTTTATGGAAAATGTGCTTGCTTACTTTTATAAGACATTTAAAAAAAAAAAAAAGGGAGAGGAGAAAGAGAAAGCCCACAGTTCCCTCTGCCTTGGGAAACCCTGGAAACTTGGCTTCATAGAGTGATTCCTGATTTCCTTAATGAGCTAACCCAGTACTCAATAAACGATAATGATGGCCTTTGTGGACAACACCACTATCCTTCCTCTCATTAATTACTGCTGAGTCATCATGTCAGAATCCCTTTTTTTAACATGTTCTTTCTTGTGTTGGCTCCGGTTATTTCCTCCTGGTCCAGACTGTACAAACATGCTTGGTGTCTCGAATAAGAATGTGGAATTCATGATCTTGAACAAATTCTAATGAATTTAAGTGGGGAGGGGAAGGTAGTCACATACAGTAGATCCCTCAGCATCAGATGCATACCTGTCTCTGTGGCTTTACAGGGCAGATGTAAACAAATGTACATTCACTTCATAAAGGCACCGATGACCAAAAAAAAAACAAAGTTCACTCTAATCCAGCAGGGTAAGTCAATCAATCAATTTATCATTGTTATAGGAATACCAGTGAATCAAATGTAGTAATGCCACTAAAACATGGGTGGCAACTCACTATAGGTGAGGGCCCAGAGCTCTCCGTGGTACATGTGGCAGCCCCACCAAAGACAAGCTCCTGCTTCTCAGGACTTGTTCACTGTTCCTGTACCCTTGAATCTCATGAGTCTTGGAACTTTCTGAATTTTCTGAAACCTATGAGCCTCCTTCCTCCATTCTGGTATGATGGTTCTAATTCAGAGGTAATAGCTACACAAATTATTTTGTTAGTCAGCTTTCTGCTAAGGCAATAAATATCTGAGATCATTAGTATAGGAGGGAAGTACTGCTGAGCATCCAGTCCACGATGCTGGCCCTGTTGCTTTTGGATTACATCATGGCAGGAATGCAAGGTAAAGCAAAACCAGTTCACTACAGGACCAGCGTATAACTAGAGAAAGAGGAAGGAGGTCGGCTCTGCTGCTCTTCTCAAGGCCACGTCTTTGATGGCTTAAGGACCTCCTAATAGACCTCGCTTTTAAATCTATCACACACCATCAGCTGAGACTAAGCTTTTAGCCATAGATCTTTTGAGACATTTTCCAATTCCATAAAAGAGGCATAAGTTAAGGCAAGTCTAGCAAAATAAACAGATGTCTTTGGTCATTGATTTAATGCCCTGATTAAAACAAAACACCAGCAACAAAAGTTATTGTCCTCTAAACACAATGGAATAAAAATACACCTCAAATAATTCTCTTCTTTGAAAGATTGATGGAAAAAACCATTCCTTGTAGAGATCAAAATTCAGGATTAGTTACCATAAATAGTTGATAAATTTGGGTTTGCCATTTCTTCAGTATGAAATTAAAATTCAGAGACCTTCTGTGTTTACGACTCTTATTATATCAGACTGTTGTCCCATGTCTTCTCCTGGCCTGTTGAGAGATCACAAAGATGACCATAGATAGAATGCTTGAGGCCAGAGAACCAACAAAACAGACAGTTATGGGCTTGAGGTGATACAAAAGTAAAGAAAGTGAGCCACGGTGGCTCTGATTTCTCAAGAAGAGTTGGTCTGATATCCCCAACAAACATTGTCCTCTCTGTTTTTGAACAGCTTAGTAAATGCAATGCAGAAGGAAAATGGAGAACTAAGCACTATATCTTATGTACTTTGTTCTGAGTCACAGGCACGAATAGCTCACAAAGGAAAAATGAGAAACATGCTACATTAAAGCTGTACATTCTAAGGATGTTGAGCATTTCTTTAAGTGTCTCTCAGCCATTTGATACTCCTCGTTGAGAGTTCTCTGTTTAGCTCTGAACCTCCTTCTTACTTGGGTTATTTGGTTTGGTGTTGTTTAATTTCTTGAGTTCTTTATATATTTTGAGTATTAGCCCTTTGCTGGATGTAGGGTTGGTGAAGATCTTTTCCCAGTCTGTAGGCTGCCGCTTTATTCTGTTGATGGTGTCCTTTGCCTTAAAGAAGCTTTTCAGTTTCATGAGGTCCCATTTACTAATTGTTGACCTTAAAGTCTGGGCTGTTTTGGTGTTCTGTTCAGGAAGTTGTCTCCTGTGCTAATGAGCTCAAGGTTCTTCCCCACTTTTTCTTCTAACAGATTAAGTGCATCTGGTTTTATATTGGGATCTTTAATGCACATGGACTTGAGTTTTATGCATGGTGATACATATGGATCTACTTGCATTTTTCTGCATGTAGACAACCAGTGAGACCAGCACTATTTGTTGAAGATGCTATTCTTTTTCCATTGCATGGATTTAGCTTTGTCAAAAATCAAGTGTCCATAGGTGTGTGGGTATATTTCTAGGTCTTCAATTTGATTTCATTGATCAACCACAACATCCTTAGTCATCAGAGAAATGCAAATCAGAATAATTCTCAGAGTCCATGTTATACCCATCAGAATGGCTAAGATGAAACACTCAAGTGACAGCACATTCTGGCAAGGGTGTGGAGAAAGGGGAACACTCCTTCATTGCTGGCGGGAGTGCAAACTTGTACAACCACTTTGGAAATCAATTTGGTGCTTTCTCAGAAAACTGGGAATAAGGCTTCCTCAAGACCCAGCTATTCCACTCCTTGGAATATACGCAAAAGATGCTCCACCACACAACAAGGACATTTGCTCAACTGTGTTCATAGCAGCCTTATTCGTAATAGCCAGAATCTGGAAACAACCTTGATGCCTCTCAGTCAAAGAATAGATAAAGAAACTGGTACATTTACACAATGGAATACTTCCTAGCTATTAAAAACAAAGAAATCTTGAAATTTGCAGGCAAATGGATGGAACTAGAAATGATCATCCTGAGTGAGATAACCCAGACCCAGAAAGACACACATGGCGTATACTCACTTATACATGGATATTAGCCCAACATGGATATCCTTTCAGATTGTTCACTAAGTGGGGGATCAGTACAGATGCAGGGACTCACTATTGGACTCCAGATGAGAGAGGTATGGAAGAATGAGGATATAGAAGGACCCAGAAGGTCCAGGAGCCCCACAAGAAGATATCAAGGCTGGCAGATCTGGACCCACAGGGGCCTGCACAAACTGCTGTACCAACCAAGGACAGTAAATGCAGTAAACCTAGACCCCATATTCAGATTTAGCCAGTGGACAGCTCATTCTCCATGGTTGTGGGAAGAGTGAGGACTGCCTCTGACATGAACTCTGGCGACCTCTATTTGACCACTTCCTCTTGGTGGGGAGGCCTGGTGGGACTCAGAGGAAGGGTAAGCAGGATTGCAGGAGGCAACCTGATAGGCCATGATCATAGGGAGGGGAGGAGGTCCCTTCTGTCACAGGTCTAGAGGAGGGGAATAGGATGAGGGGGAAGATGGGAAGATACAAGCGAGGGGATAACAATCAAGATGTAATCTGAATAAATTATTTTTTAAAAAGAAAAAAAGAAATAAAGAAGTTGTACATTCTGATGAGCTTGTAGCTTAATTACATTTGAGGTCAAAGTTATGGTAAGATTGAGCACAATTTTTTTTTCTTGAAGGGCATTTAATACTAAACAGACTGAGTATACAGTGTGTAATCATAATGAGTAAATAGTTATAAATGATCTCATAGCACATTATTACATTCTTATCTTGGTTACAGGCTGGGTGAAAGGCACTTGTAAAGCCAAGCTACAAGCAGCATTTCTTTAAAAAAAAAAAAAAAAAAAAAAAAGGTCATTCCCATAGATATTTTCCTATACCCTAATATTACAAGAGCAGCACATCAACCAGAAAGAAGTTAGAACTGAACATAGAGTTGTTTATTCACCATGTGTCAAACACTACTAGATGCTTGTGTGCTTTACTTTCTCTAATATACATGCATCATTTTTAGAACTGACTTCTGTTGAATTATCCAAAGCACACACTTCAATAAAAACTGATAGTTTACCTGCCGAAAATGCAAACACTTTCCCTTTTTATTAATCATTTAGCACTCGCATGTGGTCATTTCTGGATATCTAAGGTTGCATTCTTCAGGCATGCTTTTTGGAACTAAAAGAATCTCTGTCTGGCTGGTGTTCTCATGACCTTAGCTTTGACGTACTCTCGGGCAGTCTTCTACCATCCTATGCATTCCTTTTGAACTTCTCCAGTTTCCAAAGGCTCCAAAGTTCGTTCATGGAACAATTATTCTGTCCTTGATGTCAAAGCTTATCCTGCCTGCTCAAAGCCACACCGACGTGACCTAGTTAGTTTGCACCTACATATTTAACCATGGAACCCGAGGTAGTACCAGCACTCTTGAAAAACTAAACTCTACAAGAGGTTCAGCCTCTGTCTGCCCACTGTGCAAGAATCCTTTCTCCATGAGTCTGCAAACCCAAGTTGAAGGTTTTATGGGTGCGTTGGTTTCCCCCTCCTTCCACTGGAAGTTATACCTGGCTACAGGAGGTGGGAGATTCAGGTTCCGTATCTACTGCTGCTGTGAGTCTCCGCTAGGGTCACCCCCATAGATTCCTGTCTCAGATATGCCCTGCACCGATTTCTGTTCTCTCTCCCTACCACCACCACCCCTCACTTCCCCTAGGCCCCATCTCCCTAAACTCGATTCCCAGTTCCCTTCTTCCATATACTTCAGATGTCTGTTTTGTTTCCCCTTCTGAGTTTGATTCAAGCATCCTTCCTTGGGCCGACCTTTTACTTAGCTTCTTTGACTCTGTGGATTGTAGCATGGTTAACCTGTACTTTATGGCTAATATCCACTTACCAGTGGATGCATGTCTTTGTGGGTCTGGGTTAAGTCACCCAGGATGATGTTTTCTAGTTCTATCCATTTGCCTGCAAATTTCATGATTTCCTTGTCTTTAACAGCTGAGTAGTATTCCATTGTGCAAATGTACCGCATTTCTTCATCCATTCTTCTGTTGAGGGATGTCGGAGTTGTTTCCAGTTTCTGGGTATTACAAATAAAGCTGCTATGAACATAGTTGAGCACGTGTTCTTGTGGGATGGTACAGAATTTTTTGGGTATATACCAAGGAATGATATAGCTGGATTTTGACGTAGATCTATTCTCAATCTTCTATTCTGAAGTACAGCTCCCATCCGAGAGCATACTATGATGGTCACCTCCAGTAGCACACTCATAGTCTACTTCTTCTCTTAGCATATGTATCAGACTTAAATTGCCATAAGCAAAATAGGAGTAATAGTGTTTCTTCCATAGCAATGCATTTTTTCTTCAGGTAATAGGAAAACCTGGCACAATTTTCAGAGTTCTATCTCACCAGACTTCACAAAACATCCATCCTTTGAAGCACATGATTAATCGCATCACAGCTATCTATTCCCTTAAATACATTCAACAAAAACAGTTTGGGTTGAGATCTAAGCTACACATTTCTTAAACTACAGACATTAAGCAGGTATAAACATCTAAAACGATGCCAGGACATCTTACTAAGCTTCCCTGTGGAAGCCACAGCCCATAAATATCTTGGTCCTATCAACATATAGTTATGTGATATTCAACTTCATGCTGAAGATGGTGTGTTTCCTGGAGACAACATGAAGAGCAAGATAAAAATGTACAAATACCTCCAAAAGACCAACAGCAAAAGAATTAATTCAAAACTTCAGAAACTAGACTAGAATTATCTTGTGAAGCCACGATCCATGCTATATATCATAAAATAGCTTCCTTTACTGTGGGAGCAGCACTAAAACATTTAAAGAAATCTTACTCCTCCAGAGATAGTGATTAAACACGCATGGTCGTTTACTTTGTAAAAGCACAAACTGAGGTAAGGAAGCACATCCTGGCAGGAATGCATGGTAGACCAAGGTCAGTTCACTACAGAGCCAGGATAGAACCTAGAGAAAGAGGAAGTAACTGGGCTCTGCTGCCCTCCTCAAGGCCACGTCTTTGATGGCTTAAGATCGTCCAAAACAAGTATAGTATAAGATGAAATATAGTATATATTTTATTAAAAATTATGAAACATAGAGACAGAGAGATGGATGGGGAAACCAGCCTCGACTGAAATACTGAAAATGCGGGAAACCATGGACTTCAGAGGAAAGCGAATCCCAGATGCAGAGTAGAAAGCAAGATATTTCTGGTTTAGACCACAGATTAATGATCCTGGAGTTGACTGGGCTAGGTGCTTTTGCAAGATAGGTAAGGAGGAGCTGGTTAAAGCAAGAAAGACAAGGCAAACTACAACAGACAGCTAGATCACACACGTTTCCTCACCTTAC
Source organism: Acomys percivali (assembly GCA_907169655.1). Classification (NCBI taxonomy): domain Eukaryota; kingdom Metazoa; phylum Chordata; class Mammalia; order Rodentia; family Muridae; genus Acomys; species Acomys percivali. The sequence goes on from OU015756.1 coordinate 81,641,736, forward strand.
AACAGAGACTGAGTGAGCGTGGACACGGAGGCCTTGGCCACTGTTGAGGGGCCGGGTTGTCTAACATGACTTTAGTGGGCCTGTGCAGTCTGCAGCCTGCTAGTTCCACTTCCAGGAAGTCACAGTTGGCTGTACACAACCCACCAAGGAACATGTTTGAGAAGACTCATGGAAGTGTTATTTATCATACTCAAAAATTGGAAATGACCTAAGATCAAATTAGCAGCAGAAAAGATTGACTTTGACATATTTTCTCAGTAAAATCTTGCAAAATTGAGTGAGAATGTCTAACCAAAAGGTTGATCATAAGCTTTTAATCGTAAAGAAATTTTCCTAAAACAACAAACAAACAAACAAACAAACAAAACCCAATAACATACTCAGCATTCAGAGGTAGAGTCAGGAGGATCAGATTCTTAGGTCAGATTCCTATCCTCAGGTACCCCTCACGTTCTAGGACAGCCTGTAGGACTTCAGACCCAGCTCCCAAAATTTAAAAGTAATACTTGACAACAAATTTCCTGCCTGCAATAAAACTAATATCCATGGTTTCAAGCATACATATTTCCTATATTAAATAAGATTCAAATTGTCAAAAACTGTATTTCGTGAAGGATTGCCCACACAGGCTCTGGCTGAATGCCTGAAGGTTCTAAGGCAGAGGAGGCTGCAGATTTTTGTGGGCTGTGTGAACAGGGTGTCAGGTTCTACAAAATGGCCTAATTAAATCAGCATGAACTAGAGTAATAAGAATGTCTGTGGCTCTCAAGACACCATGTACCGTTAGTGATGCAGACTGTAGCCCTCAAGACACTATGTACTGTTAGTGATGCAGACTGTGGCTTCATCGACAGAAAGGGAGTGCATTTTCTAGAACTAAAACTTAGCAAGAAAAGTGACAATTGAACCCTGTGGTGAGGGAAGAATGGTGGGAAAGTGGATTCTCTTGGAAAGAAGAACAATTTCCCCCTCAAAATTCGATGGAATTTCATGGGTAGGAGATTTCCCTAGGTTCTAAAACTATTTCCTCAAACTAAAATCCTCTTTCTGATTTTAAACCCATACCAAAACGCTGTTAAGTATATAACTTTTCAGACATCATTTTACAAAGAAGACAATTGTATCAATAATAGGTACATGGTAGGTCTACTGTGTTTAATGTGATAATATTAGTGAAGTCTCAAAACAATTTCACTTTTTCAAATGTACAAATTTCAAGGTCGCTTTGCTTCAACCTTCCTGCCCCGTTGGCTTCCTTTGGCTTTAACTTGCTGTCTTTACTGTTTGAGGTAAATGCTCAAATCATAACATTTTAGTCTTTCTCCTTTCTGAGGTGTGTCTTTGTTGAGATAATGAGTGAGAGAGCAATGATAAAGAAATTCCCAGAAAAAAAAAAAAACAATAAAGAACTTAGAAATGATTGAAAAAATAGAATAATTTCCTTAAGGTCAACATCTGAATAAGTCATGAACACAAGAGTCTGTGTTGTTTGGGCACATGCCACTTGAACACCCACTGAACCAACAGTTCACAGGGAAGTAGTCCACAACGGGCTCTTTTTGGTTGCTTAAAGGAGTATTGTCTGCTCACCACTTATGTGGAATAATACCAATTAAATTATGTAAGCGTGTATGTGTGTGTGTGTGTGTGTGTGTGTGTGTGTGTGTGTGTGTGTGTGGTGTACTTACCTTTGAAATTCTCAAAACAAAACTGTAAGAAAAAAAAGATTAAATTTTAAAGTAAAAAAGTCAGAAATAAACACATATAAGAAAAATTAACAACATAATCTAGGTAGTTCCCTTGGATTTAAGGATGTTAGTTGATCCATTAGACGAAGAAGAATATGCATTAAATCACATCACAGTGAAAATTCAAAGCATCAGGTAGACAGAAAAACACCAAGTTGGGAGTAAGGAAGAGTGGAAACAGATGGAGAGAGAAAGGAAAGGTAGGGAGTACAAAATCTTTTTGTTCAAAGCATAAATGTGAATAAAAGTACTTGAAGAATGATAACTATCTAAAGTTACCACCCTGAATGTTCCCAGTCTAGTGTAAAAGAACTTTGGAAACACTCAGTAATCTGAAATAAATATATTTTTATTTCTTGACAAATTAAAACAGGTGTCTGTAAATACATTCTCAGGCATGCAAAAATCAAAAAATTTATTCTCTGCACTACTTATAAGAAATTTATTGAAGATCATCTCACCAAAAAAGCAAGTAACACTTTAGGGAAAAATGACTATATGCAAGGATACATAACGTTAAAAGCAAAATTTACATAATAAAGTTTTTTGTCAGATTTATATTTTTTATAATAGAAAATCAATCCAGGTCTTATTAATGTTGTCATCAGGCCATGCTCTACTCTAAGCAACTCCATATTACACAAAAAAAGTAGCTTTGCCCTTGGAGACTCCATTTTACACCCAGTCTTTGGGGGAGAAGGATGACTACAGGCCCTGTGTGGACCCAGGGACTGTACCATTTGTGCCGTACAGGTATCCAGCACAAACCGATAATGACTTACTCCAGGGAATAATAAAGAAACCACCCTCTATCTTTATTGAAATGAATTAAATCTTGGAGCACATGGGAAATCTTATCAGGGAAACAAGAACTTACTGCACATACCAGACCGATGATTTGAACGTAGGTATGTAATTTGTGAGTTGCCCTGCTCTAGGGAGCCCCTAATATACTTGCTTTGACCAGCTCTCCTCTCACCTGCCCAGGTACCTTCCTACAAAGGAGGCTTTCTGCTTATCTTAATACTTTTCACTCCTGGGACATAATATTGTTTCTGATTTGTTCCTTTAATAAATATTTATTAGATGCCGGGCATGACTATTGTTAGGCTAAGTATAGAAAATGTCTTTTCCACAGCAAGGGCCTAGGATGGTCCCTAGTTTCATAAACACGATGACCCAGAGCAGCCTCATCTCAGACCCTCTCACTTGGTTTTGCGGGTGCTAATTTCCAAGCTACAGAGAGTTTTATCTACATAGTAGAAGGAGTCGTAAGCTCTATGTTTCATCCGGCTCTTCCTTACAGTGGACTTAGGCCACGCTTCAGTGTTCCTTTGTGACTATGACTCCTACCCTCTTTGTATTTTTTATAGTTGTAAATAGATACACTAAAATAAGTACACAATGAGTAAACAGATTCTGGGTTGACACTACCTATTTAATATGGCAGTCAAAGGGCAGTAAGCTAAGTCATGTTTTATTGTTTGACACTACAGACTTCCTGGAGTATGAATTTTCCTCCTTCATGAAATTAATCACTGATATCTATCTTACAGTTTCACTGTATTTCAGAAAGCCTTCTTCTCAGTCTTATTATTCCCAATGCACATGTGCTACTTAATAACAATGCTTTAAGAACTGCAGTGTTAGGAAATCTTGATCGAATACAATATATGGCACTTACATTACTCAATGTTTAAGTTAACTGGACATATGAGAATGGGATCACTGTCTGCTGTCATACTTGCTGGCCCTTGTTGACTAAATCAATGTTAGGTGGCACATGACTTCAGTAATTGACAGTTTCAGAATGCCTCTGTGTACATTATTGCCTTAACTTGTTTGTTCCTCAAAGCGATTTTAGGCTGGATTTATTATCATTAATCCCATTTAATGAGCGGTGAAACAGGGCTGAAAGCGATTAAACAGTTTGCCTAATGTCATAGAACTTGTCAAACCCAAAAGCAGGCAAACTGGCTTCAGTCACAACCTTGCTATCCCTCAAGTGAGAATTTTGACTAAACGGATGTCTTATTAGAGGTCAATATTAAACTATCTCAACTAACCAATCCAATAGTTAATCCCAGTTATATCAGTGGCACTACACAGTAATTAATTCTAATTTCTTCACATTTTCTAAGTATGTTGTTTTGATTTAAAAATGAGTAATATCCACAAGAGTAAATGAGATAAAAAAAAAATATCAGAAACGAGATAAGAAAATTCAAAGTACTTAAGTGGTTAGGTGGGTTTTTGTTTGTTTGTTTGTTTGTTTGTTTGTTTTTTGTATCACTAGAACCTAAGAGAGTCAATAAAATTATAATTTTCCAAGTAAAAGAGTACAAAAAGTTATTTTTACCCCAACTCCTTATTTTTGATGCATCATCTCTCTTTGTTGTCTCCGATTTCCTTGAAAAAGCTACTTATGTCAAAGGTAACTTTCCCATAAAGAGCATGAGTAATAAAGGCTGTTTTCAGCAATCATGAGATTACATGATGTTTCTGGAAACCCAAGAGCCCTGCCTTCCACCCTGTGCCCATTTCCATTGCAAAATGAAAGAACTATAATTAAAATTGGAACAAGAAAGGATAAGCTCTGATTAATCATAAAGCATGGACTGAAAGCCAGCATCATTATATTGAATTATTTAAAGAAAAGAAATTAAAGTCATTTTCTGCATTTTCTAGACATATCTATACTGGAAGTGGAATAATTCCAAATTCCTCTCTAAGGTTTTGTGTTTTTAATATCATTTCACAAGTCAAATTAGAAAATTCTTTCTCATAAGTTTGAAAAAAGAAAACAAAAGAAGAAAGAGAATATTCTTTATTTCTTTATTTCATTGCTGATCACCAGTCCCTTGATCCACTCACTTCTAATGGAAGCAAGTACATCTCCTGGGAGGAGAGACATGATGTGCAGGGTTCAGTTGTTTATAGTGCTCCTTCCATGATTTTCCCACCATCAACAATCTGCAAAATTAAGATGGAAGCAGCAGAAGGTTGTACAACATCTCTCAGTGTACGTGGTCCCCATTATGCAGTATGTGCCACAGGAAATAGAACTCTATTACTAGAATTATGACTTTAACTATATGGCTTGATGAATAAAACAAAAATGTGTTCCGGTTTCTACATTGGTTTTCATCTTATTTTCTAAGAATAAAGCTATTTATTTAAACCTGTGACTTGGGCTGTCCCACTTGATAAGATTGGTGTCATTATATCTTAAATATTGTCCTTTATCCGGATTTTGGAGAACAATTTAGTGATTGAAAAGGAGAAAACTGGAGAGTGCATTTCTGTGTGCCCCCTTTCCTTGTTATGTACCTAGATCACCGAATGTGCAGAGCCCTGGTTTTAGTGTCAGGTGTAAACCAACCCAGTGAAAAAAACGATATGAGAAGGTGACTCTTCTGAGGATAGTAATTCAGTGAGAACAATGCACTCACACCTACTCACACATAACATTGACAACGCAGACACAAACTAGATTCTATCACATATGAGTGTAGAGACCATGTTCACAATGCTGAAATCTGCATGGGACGTTTTTCACAACCTGTACATATTTTACGATCTCCAAAATATTTATAAGGAGCTGGTTCAGTGAATAAAAAAACCACACCATCTATCCCCTTTCTATCTGAAATTGCCTCTAGCTCTGCACTTCAGTATTTTGCTACTCATCTTCTTACTCAAACTGGTGTTAATAGGCCCTGCCCATAAATTTTTAACAGAAGAAGGGTGTAGCTGAGACATTCAGTAAGATGTCAGTTCCTCTTGGGCCATAATTACACTGCTAAGTGCCTTGCGACATCTCAAAGTACACAGAGTACTTTAAGTATGGCTGTGGAATCTACCTTCTTGGGAGCAGAGATCCTTACTTACTTCATTCGGCTTCTTGATCCATCCTCATATTGCAGGAAAGTCACTAATATTGCCACTTTTCTCCCTGACTAGCTGCCCTATCCATGGTTATCTATAAAGGAGCCTGATAATGGAGAACAAAAATATTTTTTACAGTATAGTTTGTGAACAGATTTACTACCAATATTTTGTATTATAGTGACTGGATCATCTCTTTTCTTGCTTTACATCAAAGTGTTCTATATTTTCTTCTAGAGCCAAGGTCTACTTCCTATTTTCTGCAACATTATTTCCAAAATGACTGTCCTCAAGTTGACTCTGTAAAGGTCTTTGACAGAATCCTATACTCCGTCATGGTAAAAGTCTTGAAGAGGTTAGGTGATACAAGGGACATACCAACGTAAAAATTTACACTAAGTCGATTGCCAAAGTGAACTTACATGGAGAGAAACTCAAAGAAATTTCACTAAAATTAGGAACAAGACAAGGTTGCCCACTGTCTTCATACCTATTCAATGTAGTACGTGAAGTCTTAGCTAGAGCAGTGACATGACTGAAGAGGTACATAAGGATACAAATTGGTAAAAAAGAATTTGAAGTGTGTTTATTTTCAGATGATATGATGGTATACATGCATGACCTTAAATAGTTCCATCCAGAAACACCAACAGCTGATAAACATTTTCAGTAAAGTAGCTGGATAAAAAGTTAACTAACGAAAATCAGTAGCACCCCTATATACAAGTAACAAATGGACTGAAAGTAAAATCTGGGAAACAACATCTTTTACAATAGCTTCAACTATTTAAAAATATCTTGGGCTAACTCTAACCAAGAAAATGAAAGACTTGTATGCTCTGAGATTCCATCTTACACCCATCAGAATGGCTAAGATCAAAAACTCAAGCGACACCACATGCTGAAGAGGATGTGGGGAGAGAGGAACACTCCTTCATTGCTGGTGGGAATGCAAACTAGTACAACCACTTTGGAAATCTATCTGGTGCTATCTCAGAAAACTGGGAATAGGGCTTCCTCAAGACCCAGCTATTCCACTCCTTGGAATATACCCAGAAGATGCACCAGCACACAACAAGAAAATTTGCTCAACCATGTTCATAGCAGCCTTATTCATAATAGCCAGATCATGGAAACAGACTAAATGTCCCTCAGTAGAAGAATGGATAAAGAAACTGTGGTACATATACACTATGGAATACTACTCAGCTATTAAAAACAAGGAATTCCCGAAATTTGTGGATAAATGGATTGAGCTAGAGATGATCATAATGAGTGAGTTAACCCAGAAGCAGAAAGACTCAAATGGTATATACTCACTTATATCTGCATACTAGCCCAAGGGGCATGTCCCACGAAAGCCTTCCCTTACCAGGAAAGTGGGACAGAGGGGAGGACATCCTATTGGGACTCTAGATAAGAGAACCATGTGAGAATAGCAAAGTAGAAGGATCCAGTGGGTCCTAGAAACCTACAAGTAGAACATTATGATAGGCAGATTTGGGCCAAGGGGTCCCGCTCAAACTAAGGCACTAGCCAAGGACAACACAGGCGGTAAAATTTAAACCCCTACCCTGATCTAGCCCATGGACAGGACAGTCTCCACACTTGAGTGGAGAGAGGGATATGACTTTCTCATGTACTCTGGTGCCTCACATTTGACTATGTCCCTTGGAGGGGGAGACCTGGTGGCACTCAGAGGAAGGACAGCAGGTCACCGAGAAGAGACTTGATACCCTATGAGCATATACAGGGGGAGGTAATCCCTCTCAGAAACATTCATAGGGGAGGGGAATAAGGGGAAAATGGGAGGGAGGGGAGAATGGGAGGATACAAGGGATGGGATAACCATAGAGATGTAACAAGAATAAATTAATTAAAAAAAAAAAAAGAAATTCCCAGAGCAGCAGCTGGCAAAGGCAACCTAAATATTCATTATTAAAACATAATTTCTGAATATAAAAAAAAAGAAAGTTTAAGACATTGAAGAAGATATCAGCAGATATGAAGATCTTCCATGCTCATGCACTGGTAGGATTATTATAGTAAAAAAGGGCATGCTACCAAAAGTAATCTATAGATTCAATTGAATGCCTGTCACAGTTACAACACAACTCTTCAAAGATCTTGAAGGGACAACTTTCACCTAGATATGGAAACACAAAGTAAATCAAGGATAGCTATTCCTGAGTAATAAAGGAATGGCAGGTTTCACAATCCCAAACTTAAAGTTCTATACAGAGCAATAGTAATAAAAACAGTATTGTATTGGCACAAAAAGAGACATGTTACTAAACAGAATTGAACTGAGGCCCCAGACATAAATTCAAAACACCTAGGGACACCTGATTTTTTTTTTTATAAGGAAGCTGGAAATACACCATGGGAGACATACAGCAACTCAAAAAAAAAAAAAAAAAAAGATGGCTGCATGTAGGAGAATCCAAATAGATGCATACTTAGCACCCTGCTCAAATCCCAACTCAAAAAGGATAAACAACCTTAACATAAAACAGGATACAATGAAGAGAAATCAGAGAGTAAGTTGACTTAAAGTCATAGGAGATGACTTTCTGAGCAGGCCATTAGCACAGGGACCCAGATCAACAGTTAATAAATGGAACTCATGCAGCTGAGAGGCTCCTGCATGGCAAGTGACACTGTCGTTTAGACAAAATGGCACCATACAGAATGGGAAATGATTTTGATCAGCTGCGCATCTGAGGGAGCACTAATATCAGAACATATAAAGAACTCTAATTTTGGATATCAAGAAAACAAATAACCCAATTAAAAGGAGGGGGTGCAGATCTAAAGAGAGAATCCTCAAAAGAGGAAATTCAAATGGCTGAGAAACACTTAAGAACCATTCAACATCCTTAGCCATCAGGGAAATACAAATCAAAATTACTTTGAGATTACATCTTACATCAATTAGAATGGCTCAGATCAATAAAACAAGTGACAGACTATGCTGGGGAGGGTGTGAAGTGAGGGAACACTCATCAATCGCTGGTAGGAGTGCAAACTTGCATAGCCACTATGTACATCAGTGTGGCAGGTTCTTCAGGAAGATGAGAGTCAACCTACCTAAGATCCAGCTATAACGTACTTGGCCATGTACCCAAATGACGCTTCATCCTACTATAAGGACACTTGTCCTTGTAGTCATAATAGCCAGAAATTGGAAAGAAAATAAATGTTCCTCAACTGAAGAAGGGATAAAGAAAATAGAATACATTTACACAATTGGGTATTATTTGGTCATTAAGAAATAATATCATATTCCCATAGGGGACTTCCTCCTTCACTGAGGAGGAGAGGGGGAAATGGGAGAAGAGGAGGGAGACTGTAGTCAAGACGCAAAGTGAATAAATAAAGACATTTTTAAAGAAAGATAAAACCACGAAATTCACAGGTAAGTGGATGGAATTAGAAAAATATTATCTGAAGGACGATATTATAAACCATAGAGCTTCAGTTGGTGGAACCATAGAGGTTAAATATAGAGTAAGGGACCAGGGGTGGACAGACAGATCTTGTCAGGGAAGTAAAATAAAATAGATAATTAGAGGGCTGCAGTACGAAGAACACATTGAGAGGGGAAGGAACAAAGGGGGTCAGCAGGGAACACAGGGAGCATCGTCTAAAGTTAAGGACCATTTGAGGTTCATACAGAAACCTAAAAAAGTAGAGACTTCATAAAATATGCACATAAAGGTGATCTAATTGAAACTGTAAAATAGTGGGGAAGCCAGAGCCTCTACTGTCAATCCCTTATCACCCAATATAGCTTCAAGTACCAATATTGGATTGCATCTAGTTGAGTTGTTGTTCAAAGACGTGCCATGGGAATCACAAAAGAACCAGAGCTATTGCCAAAGTATAGACTGTTCTCCACACACTGACAGCAAATCCCCATTGATGAATACAAGGCCTACAACAACTCACTGAACACAGAGAAGTTCAGCTGGTGCCTCTCTCTCTCTCTCTCTCTCTCTCTCTCTCTCTCTCTCTCTCTCTCTCTGTGTGTGTGTGTGTGTGTGTGTGAGGGGTGTGTGGGTGTGGGTGTGTGGAGGTGTGAGTGTGTGTGTGTGTGTGTGTGTGTGTGTGTGTGTGATAGTGTCTTTGGTACAAAAAGGCACTCTTCATTCTACCTGAAGAGAAACACTAAACACAAACCTAGACACAGCAACAAATTACACACTCTGAAAGAGACCTTGAGATGTCCCAAACAAATTCCTTCCCTCAGAGCTCAGGGAAGCCCATAAAAGAGGAAGCAGAAATAGTGTGTCAGAAGGGATGAAGGACACCAGGAAAACAAAGTCCTCTAATTCAACACGAGCAAAGCTCCTATCAACTAAAAGTACCTGAAGTAGCTTGCATAGGGCCTGCACTGGTCTGCATCGGGTCCTTTGCATATGGCCTCCAGTTTATATTTCTATGGTAACCTTGAGTGTGCAAACTGGTGGGTCTCTGTTGCTTGCACCCCTCTCTTGGATTCTTTTCCTTCTGTTTGTTTGTTTTGCCCAACTCCAAAGTGTTAGTTTTTGTTTTTATCTTTCATTATTATCCCTTAGAAATCTGTCTCTTTTCTAATAAGGGAAGGAAAGGGCCTAGGTTCAGATGGGAGGACGTGGGAGGACTCGAGGGAGGTGAACTGTGTTCTAGATTTACCTGAGCTGTTCTGAAGCATCATTCTTGCCTTGCTGGTGTTGCTTCTGCCCTCAGATGTCTCTTTCAGTCCCTTGAGCATGCCATGGTCCTTGCCAATGCAGGGCCTCTTCACACGCTGTGCCCTTCTCACGGAATGACGCACTATGACCTGTTCTGCATCTCACAGTGCCTCTTACTTGGAGAGGCCTTCTCTCACTGCCTGCCATGAGCAAGCCACGGATCACAGCACTCACCAGAGTGAGAGCTTTTCACTGTTTGTTTTGTAAGTTAATTAACAAAGCACTTTGAAAGCAGATGCAGTTTTTCACATATAGGCTATGTCCAATTGAATGGGTTATATTTGCTTATAGTGGAACGTATATTAGTAGGAATTGAGAGCAGCTTGTGTCTGTGGTAAAAATAAACAGCAATTGTAGCCTCTGTGTTAAGAAATAAAGGGGAGGGCTGGAGAGATGGCTCAGTGGTTAAGAGTGCTGCCTGCTCTTCCAAAGGTCCGGAGTTCAATTCCTAGCAACCACATGGTGGCTCACAACCATTTATAATGAGATCTGGTGGCCTCTTCTGGCCTGCAGGTGTACATGCAGGCAGAACACTGTATACATAATAATAAATAAAAATCTAAAAAAAAAAAAGAAAGAAACAGAGGGGAAAATGAACAAGTACTAAATACCATCAAATACATTTAAATTGTTTAAATTCTCTTGTTAAATTTTTTAAAAGGCCTTCACTAAATTCACAGTGTAAAATAATGTTACTTAATTAGCTTTGATTTCTTAACAGCCTATATTGAAAGCAATTGAATTCCCTTTAAAATTTTGTTAAAATTTCTTAAAGACAGTTTGTTATCCTTTTTCCTGGGGATTGAACTAGGCTCTGGTGTGTATAAAGCACATTCTCCCTTATGCCTCCGGCTGATAGTCTTTTTCTACATGTGTGTGTGTGTGTGTGTATGTGTGTGTGTGTGTGTGTGTGTGTGTATAATAGAGAATATTTTCACTACTTCTCTAAAATCTTACATAGTTTACTCACATTTGCAAATGAAAATAATTACTGTTCTAAAATGAAGAATGTCTCAGATTTTCAAGTACACTAGTAAGAAAGTAGACAGCTAATAAATACCTGAAAACTTCACAATTTTGTTAAAAATTGTTAGGGACTCTTTTGCTTTATCTGATAATTATATTGAAAGAAATTCCTCATCGTTTTGAGTGTTGATCACAATAAAATGATGAAAGGCAAAAAGATATGTTCAAATTTAATCTGTTCAAAATTCAGAACAATGTTCAATGCAAATGAAATATGGGCTAGATAATTGATTTCTAAGTTCTAATAACAAATAAATGAATGAATGTTAATTTCTATAGTATGTCCCACTATAGCCAAATGTATCCTTAGATACATGCAAAATGGTACTGTTTCAATAAGTAGCCATATAAGTTACTGGTAAAATATTTTGCCTCTTGTGTTTATACTAAATGTTTCTAACTATGGTGTGTGTCTTACGCTTGTAACACTTCTCTCATTGGACCATGCAGGTGCATAGTGGCTGCCATATTGAAAGGAGCACCAGTCAAAAAAGCAACAAAGGTTCTAACACGCAGTCCTGGCCCCTTTCTGTCAGTGGTACAAATAGTCCACCACGGTCAACTTGAAACTAGCCAACAATGGAAAAGATGCAAAATAGCACTGTCCCATGTTTGCTGCAGGCAGTCACAGTAAACATAACATAAACAAAGGCCAAAGCTAGCTGTAAAATAATGGAGAATTCATGAGCCTGAAGTATTTCTTTGCTTTTGTTTTCAGCCTAAGTCACAGAATTTCAGGTTTATGTACACTAACTTTGAATAATGGCTGTGTTTAATAACTGGTTCAGAAAATTCCTGGATGTATTACATTTAACTCCCAGAAGCCAGAATAACACTTCTGCAGCACACAACTAAATTGAATCATCAAAATGGGTGTCACAAAACACAGCCAGTGAAGTGAGCTATTTGGCTGAGAGGATCAAAGAAGTGCATATTTTATCTCCCTCCCAGTCCAGACAGTCCTAAGTTGATCAAGTTATAAAAATCAGGAGAGCTAAGTAACAGAAAAGTATTTCTGTTTTAAGATGCTTTCTTTATCGTTACAATTGTTGAGTTCATAGAAGCAGAGTAACAAACTCCAAAGCCTTATTCAGGAATTTAATGTTGGGTTCTTAACATTGCTAATTTGAGCTGAAGAACTGAGCAGAAGTTAGTCCTCCTGAAATTATTCACTTATTAATGAGTGATAAATGAAGAGTGAAATGTGTGCCTTTTTAGTTTTCTGTACTAATTGTAATAATTTCTGCAATAATTGTAATAATTTACAGATCCACACAACACAGGTGTTGAAAAATAGCAATAGCTACTCTGTTAATTTCTGCTCAATATGAGAAAACAATAGTAATATTTCTAATGATATCAAAATTATAATACTGATAAAATACAAACTATATATAGCCAAGGTATAATGATTAATACACTGCAGAAAATAAAAATTTCATGAAAAATCATGCCAAAGCCATTAAAGGCAAAAGTCACAGCCCCCCCCCCCAACCAATTTTGGAGATCCAAATAGGATAACACCCAAAGGAACTAAGAGTTAAACGTGTAGACAATTACGCACCCAGAAAAATAACAAAAACAGAAACCTGAAAAGGAACCCAGGATGACCGAGAGAAGATACTTCTTAAACGCCAAGAAGATACAGAGCCCTTGGTCCCGCTCACGATCTTGGCCCACAGTCTTGAAGGTTCTGTTCTTTGATTGATCAGCTTTGCTGTTTTCGTGCCTGCAGGAAGAAAGGGCATCACCACAGGAGTCTGTGATTGAGCAAACCGCTTACACCGGGTGGTGAAAAGCTTAGAAACAGTAGGAAGAAGCCGCTCTTTATTTCCACCAAACACACCTCCACTGAGTCAGCCCCAGTTATTAAAGTTTCATTTGCCTCCTGATGCTGCCACCTCAGAAGGGCCAAAGCTCTTAAGATAGTGAACGTACCAAAAGCACTTTTAGCATCCCTGATCCAAAATGAAAAAAAGACATTCCTGATAGCTTTGGATGCCCTGTTCAAGCTACTATGAAAAATGAATGAAAAAAAAAAAAAAAAGCTAACAGTGTGTGGATCGAACAACAGTGTTAGCTTTCTCTTTAACACACCGCAACCAAGGCTACTTATAAAACAGAGCAGTTCCAGAGGAGGGTTAGAGTCCACGATGGTAGAGCTAAGGTATGGTAGCCAAAACAGTTGAGAGCTCACGTTTTAAAACACAAACATCAGGCAGAGAAAACCAGGCCAAGGGACAATACTTTCCTTCCCCAGCAAGGACCAAACTCCTAATCCTCCTCGAACAGCCAGCGACAGGGTACTGAGTACTCAGATGTCTGAGACTTTGGTCTGGCATTTTATTCAAACCAGCACAGCTAGGAAAGACCCAGAAAGATGGAGGAGCCTCAGAACAGGCCCAGAGCTCACAAAGGTAAAGAAAGATGGTGTCCCAAAGCTGTTCGATTTAAGGAACTGATTTGTTCCCAGAGAATTAACAAAAAGAGGAATAAAAGGAATTGCAGGAACTCATGGGAAGATGTAAAAAAAAAAGTCAAAAGAAAGTCTACTTGAAAAGGCATTGGCTATGACCCCTAACAGAGGGAAAATGCCTTCCTGTTTGCAAGGGAAGAGAGATTCCAATTTCAGACTATAGTCTGTGTATGGATACCGTCCTGGAAAGATAGGTCTTCCTAGAGTTCTGGCTCTAGAAAGTTCACCCAAGTGAGCAATGGTCCAGTGTTTACACATTTTGAACTTGGAAAAAAATCAGACTTAATGTGTGACAGTTTGCTAACTTTGGCCTGAGGTCTGTTTTTGCAGATGTGTAAACTATGACCTGTCTTAGGATCATATTTAGAGTAAAAGAGAAATAGTGTGTGTGTGTGTGTGTGTGTGTGTGTGTACTGAACATGCTGAACTGTTCACTTGTCCTGAGGACTCAGGGCACAATGACCTTCTACTATTTGGAGTTGACCCTGGAAGCTAACTAACAGCAGATTCCAGCTTTCCATTTGAGGGTATCAAATTTTATATCTGTCACCCTTTACCTGGACTCAGAAAATGATACAGTAATTATGCTAATCTCTTCAGCAGTATTTCACGTGTGAACAACCAAAAACAACATCGCATGCCCTTCTTGGCAATTCCCTGTCCTGATTATGAGAATTTGAGAACTGGGATTAATCACGGCGGTCCTGCTGAGAAACGCCTGTGATTTAGAGTTGAGGATTTCCTCCTGACCTTGCTAGACATTGTGATGCTTGAATAATCTTTCCAAATAAAGACATGGATCACGCTGACCTTTGCGAACTGTGCACCATCAGCACTGAGCTGAGAGAAAAATCCTTTGAAAGGAGAGCCAAGGTGGACAGGTGTTCCTGATTCGGATCACTGGGGACTTAAGCAGTATCTCAATTCCGAGGGGTTTAATATTGAAAAGTTCAGATACCAATCCCTCAAAAATTAAAATAAAATAAAAATTATTTCACAGCTTCTGAGTTGTGAAGAGACTGCTTCTTTCAACCGTCCCTACCTCTCTGTCTTGCTGTGCCAAGGATGCCATCTTGCCCCTGGCATTCGTACTGACCCAGTCTGACAGAAGCAGGACAGGCTAAAAATAGCAGCCACAGAGGCAGCCAGGCCCACCCTGCTGCTCCGAGGATGTTTTTATGTTATGTTTTCAGTTTAAAAATGACACAATGGTGCTTTATGACAGTATGTAGAATGAATTTCTGATCCACTTAAACAGATAAATTACCTAAGAAAAATGTGCTAACTCACACACATATATGAGCGTATAATCTTTTGTTTGTTTGTTTGTTTGTTTTATTGGTTTTTTGAGACAGGGTTTCTCTGTGTAGCCTTGACTGTCCTGGACTCACTTTGTAGTCCAGGCTGGCCTCGAACTCACAGCGATCTGCCTGCCTCTGCCTCCCGAGTGCTGGGATTAAAGGCGTGCGCCACTACGCAAAAGTCAAGTTTAGTTTCATTCCAGAAAGAAAGCATGTTCTGACTAGCGCAGCATTTTCGCCCTCTCAGTATAAAAGCGCTGACCTCTTCTCATGTTCAATAATTTTTAAAAAGTTGTTAATCTGGGAGAGAGAAGCAAAGTATACTATTTTAATTTTGTTTTTCATCATTCATTCTTAGTGATGCGGATCAGGTGTAATTTGTTTGTTTTACATTTGTAATGTTACTGTTATTGAATTCCTTGTGTAATGTTATCCACCACCCACGAAATGAGGCGGTTGTCCTCTCCGGGGACAGCCTGTAGGACTTCAAAAGAGGAAGATATTGCAAGATGTAATAAAAGATAAAAATTTGACCACACGAATAAAAGTTTCTATTCCATTTTTATCTTAGTGACCTTCATAAAGACAACTTCTCTTGGTTTAATGCTGTTGGCTGTTCTGTCTTTGCCCTGATTCGATGCAAGGCATCCCTAAGGTTGTTTAAACCTACTAGTGGCTACACCAATGGTTTAGGAGTGTGTGCTGAGAATATTTATTATGACTGATTATATATTACATAATTTTGTTGGTGACAAAATTATATTCCTCACTGATTGCTTCCTGAGATGTTCCCCCTGATAATTCACACCAAGGGTAAATACCTGAAACTTATCCTTACTGTTGCATGAGGAAACCAACAAGGGCCTGGTTTATCGCATTCTCACTTCCTTATTTATTTCTGAAAAGCAAAGAAAACACTAGAGAGTATTAAGGTGCAGCGCATCAGGAGAGATCACACCTAGCTGTTTAACTCATGAGGTACCAAGTCCCACTGCTTCCAATATGAGCATCTAAATCTTTTTTGTTCGTTTGTTTGTTTGTTTTGTTTTGTTTTAGAACTGGAGTAATAAAGTTCAGAGGAACAGCCTGCCTTCTGCTCAAAGCACTATTAACAGAGAGCAGATCGTATCAAGTTCTTAATGTACTGCAGCTGTGTGACAGAAGCATACTAGCCCTGAGTAGTTGGCTGTCCTGTTTTTTCTGCCTCACTCATCCAGTCTCACCTAGGCCCTGCACTTAGTGAAGATGTCTTGTGCTGTCCTTAACTGATCACTTAAGCAGAGTTGATTATACAGGTATTGACACTAGACAAGGCTGTGAAAGCCACCATTTGGCTCCTGAACCCACACATCAGTGGGAGCTGAAGGGCAGGGGAGGGGTACCTCAGGCACTGTTGACAACAGTTTCCTCCATAAACTCAAACATTTCTTTTAACTCATGAAATACCTGTATGTAATTTTTGTAAAACCTTCTTTAAAGAAAAAAAATTCCCTGTCAATTTAAAATGATTTAAAATAAAAATGTATTCCATGATAGCAGGTTACCAAGAAGAGACTTGATACCCTATGAGCATATACAGGGGGAGGAAATCCCCCTCAGGAACAGTCATAGGGAAGGGGAATAAGGGGAAAATGGGAGGGAGGGAAGAATGGGAGGATACAAGGGATGGGATAACCATTGAGATGTAACAAAAATAAATTAATAAAAATAAAAATAAAATTAAAATTAAAAAATGTATTCCATGTCTTTAAATTGTTGTTTGTTTTACTACATTGTTTTTCTATTACCATGCTCAAGGTCCATGCAAATGTGTGATGGTTTCCTTACCCATAAACACATTTAGATTCTTGGTCCAATACAGAGGTTGAAAAGCATTTGATTTTTAGGTGATTCAATTTTATATATAAAGCATGATATTTATACATCCATACTGTATCTAGTAATGTTTCTATATGCACACGCCATGCATGGTTTAAAGTTAGCAAAGCATAGATATCTTCAAACACTTTATTTTCTTGCACACAGTGCTTCAGGAATTTGTGTGTCCTCTTTGTACAGGGACTGTACTAATCCATGCCATTCCAGTTTTTAGTGTATGGGCTGATGGAGTGAGCACTGAACAAAATAATTTTAGGCATAAATAGAGGCTTTATGACACCATGTTTTCAGTTGATACGCACACACACACACACACACACACACACACACACACACACACACACAC
>OU015756.1:81659144-81692359 GCA_907169655.1 Acomys percivali
CACACACACACACACACACACACACACACACACACACACACACACACCACTACATGTGGCTAAGAAATAGAATAAAGACATTACTTATCTCTGCCTTCCCGGTATCCATTCTCTGTCTATTAATAACAGAATCTCTTCCTGGAATACCGAGGAACTTGTGAGCTTTTACTGAAGAACATTTCTCTAGATTATGCCTTTGTCAGAACAATTGCATAACATAACAAGGAAATAGAATGTAACTTCAGAATTATGAGTTACGCCTCACACAACAGAAGAACATGAAAGAAGAAATTACTCTGGTGAGGCCTCTCCAAGCACACTGATTCCCCTTCAGGTTTACAGTGGTGATTTAAAAGTTTAGAAGGTTGCTTATGTGAACACTAGTCCATGACTCATCTTTTACAGGTGTCTAGTCCAGATGATCTGGTGGAGTTGGTCTACCACCTACAGCCTCTGAAATGATCATGATGCAGAGTCAGTTAAAGACCTCTTAACCCAAGGATATGCAGAGCTTTCATTTAGCTCAAAATCAAGCCACATTTGACCATCACAGCCATTTTTTTTTCTTCCAAAGCTGTGAAGACATTCTCCTTTAGCTGTCTTATTGATCTATCTAGGACTTCAAGTACTATATTGAAGATAAACAGAGAGAATGGGCAGCCTTGTCTTGTTCCTGACTTCAGTGGAATTGATTTATGTTTCTCTTTATTTAATTTGATATTGACTATAGGCTTGCTGTATATTGCATTCATTATGTTAAGGTATGTGCCTTGTATTCCTGCTCTTTCCAAGACTTTAAATATGAATGGGTGTTGGAATTTGTCAAAAAGCTTTTTTTTTTTTTTTTAGCCTCTACGGAGATAATCATGTGGCTTTGTCTTTCAGTATGATAGTGGTTTATTACATTGATGGATTTCTGTATATTGAACCAACCCTGTGTGACTGGAATGAAGCCTACTTGGTTATGGTGAATGATATTTTTGATGTGTTCTTAGATTTGGTTTGCGAGTGTTTTATTAAGTATTTTGCATTGATGTTCATAAGGGAAATTGGTCTGAAATTCTGTTTCTTTGTTGGCTGTGACTTCATAGAATGAGTTTAGCAGAGTTCCTTCTGTTTTTATTTTGTGGAATAGTTTTTTGTTTGGTTGGTTTTAGGGGGGGGGTGTTGTTTGGGAGACTTGATGACTGCCTCTATTTCCTTAGGAGATATAGGACTATTTAGCTAGTTTACCTGATCTTTGTTCAATTTTGATAATTGGTAGCTATCAAAAAAAAATTGCCCACTGGGTTTAGATTTTCTAATTTTGTGGCATATAGGCTTTTGAACTAGGACCTAATGATTCTTTGGATTTCCTCAGTGCCTGTCATTATGTCTCCCTTTTCATTTCTGATTTGAATAATCTCTCTCTGCCTTTTACTTAGTTTGGCTAAGGGTTTTTCTATCTTGTTGATTTTCTCAAAGAGCCAGCTCTTGGTTTTATTAATTCTTGGGATTGTTCTATTTGATTCTAAATTATTGATTTCAGCCCTGAGTCTAATGATTCCCAGCCATCGATTCCTCTTTGATGAGTCTGTTTCTTTTCATGTTGGAGTTTTTAGGTTTTCTATTAAGTTTCTAGTTTGCAATCTCTCCAATTTCTTTTAAAAAGGCACTTAGTGTTATGAACGTTCTTCTTAGCACTACTATCTTCGTGCCCCTTAAGTCTGGATATGTTATACCATATTTTAATTAATTCTAGGAAGTTTTTATTTTCTTTTTTTTTTATTTCATCCCTTACCTAGAGGTTGTTGATTAGGGAGTTGTTCAGTTTCCATGAGTTTGTGAGCTTTCTGTTGTTTTTGTTGTTGTTGTTGTTGTTTAATTTCAGCTTTAATCTAATGTGGTCTGATAGGATTTAAGGCATTAGGTTTATCTTTTTGTATCTGCTGTGGTTTGCTTTTGTGTTTGGGTGAAAAGTTCTGTATTTCTCAATTAGGGCCATTTGATTCATGATGTCTATTAGTTTCATTATTTCTCCATTTATTTTTTGCCCTGATGATCTGTCTCTTGGTGACAGTGCCATGTTGAAGTCTCCCACTATTAATGTGTGGGGTTCAGTGTGTGATTTAAGCTTTAGTAATATTTCTTTTATGAATGTGGGTGTTCCTGCATTTGGGGCATAGATGTTCAGAATTGAGACATCATCTTGGTGTATTTTTCCTTTGATGAGTATGAAGTGTCCTTCCCCATCCCTTTTGATTAGTCTATTTTAATAGATACTAGGATGGCTACTTCAGCTTCATTCTTGGGTTCATTTGCTTGGAATATCTTTTTCCAGACCTTTACTCTAATGTTATGTTTATCCTTTATTGCTGAGTTGTGTTTCTTGTATGCAGCAGAATGATGGGTCCTGTTTTTGGACCCATTCTGTTAGCCTGTGTCTGTTTATTGGGGAGCTGAGGCTGCTGATGTTGACACATATTAATGACCCCTTGTTATTTGGCTCTTATATTTTTTATGTTGATAGTGGTAGAGTGTGAGTGTGGGTTTCCTTTATTTTTGTTGTGTAGATGTGGAGTTATTTATTTCCTTTGTTTTTCTGTGTAAAGTTAGCCGCCTTTGGTTGGAGTTTTCCTTCTAGTATCTTCTGTAGGGCTCAATTTGTGATTAAATACTGTTTAAACTTGGTTTTGTTGTGGAATATCTTGTTTTCTCCATTTATCGTTATTGAAAGTTTTGCTGTCAATAGTAGTCTGGCTTGGGATCTGTGGTATCTTAGTGTCTCCATGACATAAGTCCAGGCCCTTCTGGCTCTCATGGTCTCTGTTGAGACATCAGGTATAATTCTGATAGGTTTACCTTTATATTTGACTGAGCTTTTTTCTCTTGCATCTTTTAATAATTTTTCTTTGTTCTGTATATTTAGTGTTTTTATTATTATGTGACTGAAGAATTTTCTTTTCTGGCCCAATCTATTTGGAGTTCTGTAGGCTTCTTGTATATTTAAGGGCATTTCTTTCTTTAGGTTAAGGAAGTTTTCTTCTATAATTTTGTTGAAAATATTTTCTGGGTCTTGCAGCTAGAAGTTTTTTTTTTTTCTTCTATTCCTATTATTGTTAAGTTTAGTCTTTTCTGGTGCCCCAGATTTCTTGGATGTTCTGTGTCAGGAGGGTTTTAGATTTTCTTTGACTGCTGTATTGATTTCTTCAGTCATACCTTCTGCCCCTGAAATTCTCTCTTCCATCTATTATATCCTGTTGGTGTTGCTTGTGTCTGTAGTTTCTTTCCTCTTCCCTAGTTTTTCCATTTCCAGGACTGTCTCGGATTATGTTTTCTTCATTGCTTCTATCTCCATTTTTATGTCTTGAAACCTTTTATTCGCTTCCTTCTCTGTTTTGGTTGTAGTTTCTGTCTTTTGCTAATTTCTTTAAACGTTTTGTCCAATTCTTTCATCTCTTTATTTGTGTGTTCCTCTTCTATTTTGAGGGATTTATTTTCCTCCTTTAAGACCTCTATCATTTTCATAACCTCAGATTTGAAATCCTTCTCTTGTGCATAGGGTGTGATAGTGTCTCCAGGCCTTGTTTTGGTGTTGTTGAGACTGCTGGTTTCTGGTGGTATCAAATGGTCCTTGGAGTTGTTGGTTGCATTCTCATCTAGAGGTACCTAGTGAGACCCTGTCTTACAAAGAAAGAAAAAAACCTTCCTTTCACCTGCCAGTGTTTTTTTTTTTAACGCTGTATGAGTCCATGCAGCTCTCACACACAGACCTCTTTCAGTCTGCATAAAGCTTATTCCTAAATGTTGTTGACTTAACCAATATAACTAATTTCTCGTGGGATTATCAGGACTTCCTGTTTGCATGGTTTGGAAGAACTTGAACTTAAATGAACCTTGTCTTGTGGTCCTATTTGTTTTCCTTTTGTTCATCTCAGTCGAGAATAACCAAAAAGTCCTACAGGAAACAAGCATGCATGTCCATACCCATCTCAATCTAAATAAATACACACTGTAAATGTATTCCAAAGCAACTAGCTATTTGCTAGGTAGTTGAATGGTATTACCTACACTTAGGTTCTTTAAAAGCTAGAGAAACTGTTCCTAGAGCTTTTTACTTGGAGGCTATTGTTTTCAAGGTGGTTTCAAAGTGTCTTTTGTAAAAAGCTCCATTAGCGCTTACTAAGGGCAGCTTCTCTGGTTTCCATGGCAATGTTCAAAATGAGTGTAGGTGCAATCAAAGAGAATGATTACATTAATAGGTGGTTTAGCATTTCTGTTGAATATGAAGGTTGTCCAACATTTTAAAATCATGCAGCTATTATTTAAGTATCCTTTCTTTAGTGGAATCATTGAACATCAGGTGTCTTTTGGATGACATGACCAATGAAGCCCACTTAGCTTCAAATTTAAAGCAATTTCAAAGGTACTAAAAGTTATTCTGGTTGTATTTTTCACCTATAAAGACTATATTAATTATATTCTCAGAAACTACATAGGAAGGGTATTTTTACCCTCAATGTCACAAGAGAAAGAATGAGACATGTGAGTATCTGCAAGAGATGTATTTTTTAATTCAAAGAATTGATGTCAGTTTCTGTCAGTTGGTGGGCTGTGCACTCAGACTAAAAGTTTTTTTAAACTGAATTTCTATTATAATAGCAACCAATGTCAGCGTGTCCATGCCCAATGAAAGAGAGAATAAAAACATAATTGAAGTACCTCAAAATTCTTCTTGAGGAAGCTCTTCAAATAACATGGGAGTGACTAGCTAGGGAGACAAGCAAGTGACTGCTGACTCTGGCAGATTCCTGTGGACTCATTTAGGAACAAATCGAGTCGACAAGATGTCTTTTAGCATTTATTTGAGAAAGAGCTACTTTTCACAGTTACTTTTTTCTAGAGTTCTTATGAATTATGTGAACAATTATGCCTTAGAAGAAAATGTTAGAAAAAATAAATTAATGAAAAAATCAAATCGCAACACAGAACTTCCAAACTAGCCTACTCTGAGAATAAACCTTATCAGATAGCAAAATGTTCTGACTTAATTTTGGTATTTGAACTTCTAAACACAAAAAAATATCATTAAAATATTCCTTTTTGAAACCTGAATTAATTTTCTTGAGCATAACAATTTCTTGATACATTCATCCATTTTTTTTTTCAATTTCATTTTCATCAGAAACGTATGAAATTTTAAAATAAAGCAATCAGATTTTTGCCTTTAACGTGTTACACTTTTCTCTTTTTCTGTGGTGGTACAGGGAAGGCTATAGACTTGAACCAATCTGATCACACTCTAGGCTCTATATGGGCCTTAGCTGATATCCAGCTAAACAGATGCAATGCTGTTGGCTGCCTAGATGCAAGAGTTACCAATATGCGTTGCGGGTTCATGGCATAGTTATTATTGAGTGTTGGGAATTTTGGTGTTTTGGGTAGTAGGGTAACTTGTGACGTGAACGCACAGAGGACTGGATAGGAGCAGAGCGCGATGTGCTGGGCTACCAGAGCTGAATAATGGACGAGAAGAGAAGCGTAGAGCGAATCATCCTGTGTGTGTGTGTCAACACGTACAGTAATTGGCATAGAATAGGCCTGGGAGAGCTTCGGGCTGAAAGCAGAATTTGGGGTCAAATCACAGAGGGAAGAAACTGAAAAGGTGGCAAGGGAGTCCCCATGTCTTGTCCCTGATTTCAGTGGAATTGATTCAACTTTCTCTCTGTTTAGTTTGTTGCTGGCTTTAGGCTTGCTGTATATTCCCTTCTGTTATAACTAGGTGTGTGCCTTGTATCGCTGCTCTCTCCAGGACTTTTGACGTGAATGGGTGTTGGATGTTGTCAAATGCTTTCTCAGCATCTAAGGAGATGATCATGTGTGGTTTTTTTTTTCTTTCTTTCTTTCAGTTTGTTGATATGAGTAATTACATTGATGGATTTCTGTAAATTAAACCAATCCTGCAAGCACGGAATGAAGCCTCCTTGTCTACGGTGATGTAGACCTTCTGCTCAGACGTAATAGATAGGTAGCACAGACTCTTTGTGGGTCCCACAATATGTAGAGTAAGAAGTATTTCTGACATGGACTCTGGCCCCCACAATGTTGATCACTTCCCCCTGGCAGATTGTCCTTGCAAGGCCACAGAGGACGAGGACACAGGGAGGACAGATGAGACTTGTTAGGCTGAGGTCAGATGTTAGGGGAGGAGGACTCCCCTTTCTGGGGACTAGGAGGGGGAGGGATCAGGAAGTGATAAGGGAGGAGGCTACAATCGGGATATGACAAATTCTAACAGCAGAACAAGCAGGTAACTTATATTGCTAATTCCGCTACATGGGAATAGCTCTGAGACTGGCTGAGATATGAATGTCAATCCATAGACAAGGCTTCTTGTTGGCTACAGAACCCCTGCGGTTTATTGTTAGATGCCATTCAGTTGCTGTTCCTCCTCAGAACAGGACAGCTCCTAGGACAGCTTTGAAGAAAGCTTCTCATCCCAATTTCAGACTGTCTCACACAGGCCTGTAAGTCTGGAATTTCTCAACATTTAGAAACTAGACCAAAAATGCTATTCCTAGCTTTTATAACCATATTCTCCAATTTCATTTGGGCTCCTACAAAGGTATTACTCATCCCAAATTAGCCAGAAAAAACCTTGAGAGAACAACACCCCATTTCCCTTAACAGGGGTCAAGTAGGGTTTTGATTGCTTTCTTGGGCTATAGAGGGTTATTTTCAATGGGAGTTAGTTGTAAGTTATTATCAGTCTTATTTAGAGAGAAAGCAAGGTTGGACTCAGGGATGTCTCTCTTTTCCTGTATCTTACATTCTTAGGTTTGGGGATAGGGGTTGAAGATGTTGCCTTTTTTTCCATTATATGGTTTTAGCTCTTTGCTCAAAAATCCAGTGTCTTTACATGACTGGGCTTATTTCTTTGTTTTTGGTTCAATTCCTTTGATCACAAATCTATTTCTATGACAGTACCATGCAGTTTTTATTACTATTTCTCTGTACTATAGCTTAAAATTAGGGATGGAGATACCTCCAGTTCTTTTATTGCATAGGATTGTTTTAGCCATTCTGAATTGTTTTTGTGCTTCTAATTCCATTTTTAGATATTGAGCAGTTTTATTCATTTCTTTCTCACATTTTATTGCATTTTCCTGTAATTCTCTAAAGGACTTATTTATTCAAGTCCTTCATCTGTTTGACTGTATTTTCCTTAATTTCTCTGAGGGATTATTTTCCTCCTTTAAGGCCCTAACATTTTCATAACCTCAGATTTAAGATCATTTTCTTGCTGTTTATGTGTGTTAGTATCTCAGGGTTTACTGTGGTAAGGTAGCTGTTTCCAGTGTTGACATACGACCCTAAGTTTTGTTGCTTATGTTCTTATGCTGACCTCTGGTCACCTGGTTGTCTCTGGTTATAGCAGACCTGGTGGTCTCTGATGTCCAGGAAGTTCAGGAATAGGGAGAGAATGCTCCAAGCTGAATGTTGCTCAGGCCCCATACAGCCCTCCTTGGGTTCGCAGAAAGATGAAGTGGGTCTAGCCCCAAGTATCACTCACCTCTTCCTTTCTTGCCCCAGGTGAGATGGGCAGGTCCAGAGTCAGCAGGGAAAGCATCCTAGCTAAATGTTGCACAGGACCCCTCACTGTCCACCCTCAGTAGGGTGGACACTAGGGGTTGGGTCCTGCCTACAGCTCTCCTTTCTGCTAGCTGTGTCCCTGGTGGGACAGGTAGATCAGGGCTATGACATGTGGCCTTTGGTTTTAGGAAGTCAGCCTGGCAGCTGATGGGCTCTGGCTTTTATGGAATCAGATTCAGCTACTGCAGTCGTTTGGTGCCCAAGCATGCACTGTGCTCCAGGTACTCAGACTAGGGTGGGGTCTGCCATCATGGACCCATACCCTGAATGCTAATATTGTCCAGCTAGTCTCTACTGGGGGGAGGGGAGTAAAACCATGGGTTGGGTTTGGGATGCTGACCCAGAGGAAGCAAGTGGGATCCAGTGTCTGAATGCTGGAGCAGAGGGGCCCTGGGACCCACACAGTACTCTGTATTGGCAAAATTGACTGGGTGGTAAGGAAACCTGTGCAGCTACTGGACCTGGGAGTGGGGGAGACTGCAACTGTGCATCCCCAGCTCCTAAGAGATGCCCTCTCCTCCAGGAAACACCATTGTTGGTGTTTTGTGATCAGCTGTAAGATTACTTAACATTACTGCAATCCTGATCTTCTGCCACTCAGATACGGTACATCCTGACCTGCACCATCTTGGAAGCCTCCTATGTTCAGGATTTCAATTGATGAATCAGCAGCTTGCAGCCCTAAGTTTTCACATGTGTGTGTTGTACTTTGTTAACAAGAACAACAACAGAACCTAAATTATGAGTCACTTTTAAAAATAAATTTAAATTGTTTTATTACATTTATTTGTGTGTGCAGTTATGTGGTGTGCATTTGTGTGGACATGCATGCACCTCAGTCTCTGTGTGGAGGCAAGAGAACAACTTTCAGGAATCAAGTCTCTCTGGTCCACCATTTAAATCCAGAAGATGTAACTCAAGTCTTCAGATTTGGCAGCAAGTGCCTATATCCATTGATTCACCCCCTACTGACCCCAAATGTCTTTTTAATAATTAGAACTTATTTGTTTATTACTATAACATTGTTATCACTAAAATTAATTGTTATATGCTTTCTTGAATGAGAAGGATAGGGTGACATCCTTGGATTAGACCCAAGAATCATGTATAGACACATACATCTCCATGGGATTGTATCAAGAGAAGCATTCCTTGGCATATTTGCTAAATCAAGGGGCCGTAAGAATCTCTGAACTGTTTCACCTAATGATATCCCTATGTCTGAACATAAATATTTTTCTAAACAAAATTACTTGGACTAAAGTCAGAGAAGAATAAACACTGCACAATCAAATGTGTTGACATTAACAGAGATTGATTCCTGTATTCTAGACCAAGATGCTTATCAAAAACTAAAGCTGGCCTTTTAATTTGATAGAAACATTCATAGTTTATGTAGATCTTTCTAATGTCTTCAGACAGAAAATTTACAAATGAGATCTGATTCTTTCTACATGGCATGAATTAAACCGAACTCCGTTTCTCAAATATGTGTGACCTTTGCTTAATTCTTATTCATCCTACACACACGCTTCTAGCTCCTTTCTTTGAATGAAACACAATTATTATTGTCTACTCTATGCAGAAATGTAGAAGCAAAATTAACCCTGTGCTTGGGCAAGGATTTGATAGAGCATACGTTTAGGAGAAGCGTATCAAGCCTCCTCACTCTACGGACTCTCTAGAACACATGCGTCTACTCTCCATTCAGCACCAGCGAGCTGAGACTTGCTGTGTTGCCTAGATGGCTCTAAGTGCTTGTGATGCATCACTCACAAGGCAGAACTTTCTTATAGACCTTCAGTCCCCCTGTCGCCCTGTGCGAAGACTCTCACTACTGTTCCCCCACTTTCTTCTAAATTAAAAATAAACCTAATCTTTCGCTAAAACAATCCACTCTCTGGCTCAAGCTGGCTGCCACAGTGGCCTCCTGTATTCTACTTCCCTCCAGATGACTTTGCACTCTAGTCAAATGGCTATTCTTCCCCTGAGGTTCCTACCTAGAGAGAAGTCCCTGCCTTCCCTCTTCCCCTCTTTCTCTTCTGTCTTCCCTGTCGTCCTTTCCTGTTTCCTACTGATCCACTCTTCTGTGCAAATGGTAATGTAATATATGTGTTGAGCATATAGGTGCTGTGGAGATAAAGATAGTTTTTTTTTTCCTCTCTGCTCGTTGAAGCATAATCAAGCATGCCTTGTGTTTTGAACAAAACATGTAACTAAAACTGTCAAGTATAAAACAGACCAAAGTCACCCAACTGTCCTTCAGACTAGTTATGGCCATATCAAGTTATTGTGCAGAGGAAGCGTGTGTGTTGCCTGTTTTCAATTCCCCAGCAATCAGCACAATTCTAGATGCAGGATTGAGGCTCATATTTGTTGTGTAATGAATGAAAGAATGAAATGAATTAATGAATTTATTAGAACCAAGAAAACAGCAAATTGCCTTTAGAAAAACATCATGCAACAACAAAATATTTGAACTAAGAGCCATGAAGAGGCAGCCTGGAAGCTTTTGGTTTGGGATGATAAAGATACATGAGAACAAAGGTGCAAATACTTACATAATGTCACCCATCACTGGACTGTTCCTAAGCCTTGTAATGTAGAAGAAAGAAAACACGTTTTTCTTGAAGATTTTTTTAATCAATCAAGCAATAAATCATTTTTTTCTTTCTTTGAGGGTTTCACACTATACATCAGCCTGGCCTTGGATCTATGGTAATTCCCTGAATTCTGGAATTATAATTATGAGCTACCGTATATTGCAGTAATAAGCACTTGTTGAATCCAACATTGGAAAATAGGGGAGGGGTTGGCTTTTTTTTTAGATGTACATGTTTTTAATCATGTGATGAAAATCATATGTATTGCCAGGTTTTACTCATTTACCAGCAAACTCAGCTACATAGTGCTCAGTTCTCAGCTCCAACTGAGCTAGTTAGAAATGGAGAAGCAAGTATTTGTCTTGTTTGGATTAAGTTAGACAAAGTGGGATAACTGAAGACAAGTGCACTGCATGAATTCACGTATGAGGGAGGTGCTCAGTGGATACCCAAGCACTCTGGGCACTCCCATGCTAGGAGTACACCAGCAGCACAGTGGTAGGCCGAGAACTCCGGAGCCAATCAGGGCTCTGAGCACCTGAGCAGTTATTGTGTAAAATGAAATCGGGCATTTAACTTCTGTCTGCTTGTTTTCTCATCTATCAATATGAGGAACAATATGAGTATTTATACTTTAGTATTATAAAAAGTAAATGAAAGTTTTAAAAGGCACATTCTCATTATGGTAATACTAACCCTTCAAGAAATACTCTTACTTTTAGACAACATAGAGATAGAACCTTGTACTTCTTAACAGCAATACTACTGGAACAGATAGGCTACGTGTTATATGTTGGTTGCTGTCCAGCTTACTTTATGCCTGCATTTAAACTACAGTTTCTGACTACAATTTTATTACCCTTTAAAACAAACCTGATTGACCAGGCGAGCAAGAGGTCTCACAGGATGCCCTCCAACCTTCACGCATACACTATGCCATGTATGCACACACACATATATATACACACATTAGTAACTATAACAAGACGTAAATGAAAATATGAGCTTTGTGATGTTTAAATTTAATAACTGATCTGAGACTGAGAACATTCTACATTATTAATACTCAAGAGTAAGCATTACTCTTTATAATGAAAAATTACGTACCCTCATGGTGCTCATAATCTATAGAAAGAGAGAACAAATAATTACCATGTGCAGTGGGGTGGGCTAATGGGCATCTACAATGATTAAAAGGAATGTGAGACACTACTGTCATCAATTTACTGATAATAAAAGCCAAGTATATCATTTCCAGCGTACTACATTCACACGACCAGCTAACTGGAATAACAAATATTGACAAAGAAGTGGACCCCCAGGAGAGAAAATAAGCATCTTCTTAACGGGGTGTCTTTGCTTTGCTTATACATGACTCAGAGGCATTCATTTACTCCAGGTCTCCAAAAACTTTCTCAACTGTGGAAATAACAGCGGATTTGGCTTTTGCAATATTAAGAGAGAAAATGTGCTTAATTAGGAATGAAAACCACAGCACGTCCCTCCCTGTGACACTGCTACTGTCACAGCTTGCTTCATACCTCTTCTACCAGCGCCTGGTGCTTCTCTGTGTGTTTTGTACGCTGGGGATCACTGCCGTGCCTCCGCTGACTCTAAGTGGGTTGCCTGCACCCGAGTGCTCGGTGCGGTTGCCTCCCACACACCAGCCCCATCTGCTCACCTTGCTCCTATTGTTCTTTCAGCCATCTCCCGTGATAATACTGAGAAAGATCAGTACTTGAGAAAGATCAGCAGGTAATATTCCTACTTTGCATGGGTGTTGTTGGGGAAAGTGGGTTATGAATCAGGAAGCTTAAACCGAAGTCATCCAAGCCTGAGGTTAACCGAGCTTCTGTAGATATCCTCTCTGCTATCCCACAGTTGTCACTGGATAAAGTAAAATTCACTATCCGTTCTTCTGCAAGCACAATGAGTACTGTAGAACATGGAGCTCCTGAACACACACACACACACACACACACACACACACACACGAAAAAACAACAAACAACCCTACTCTTCATTTTTCTGTCCATCTGCTTTTTTGGTAAATGTCTTGCTTTTTACAAATCAGGTTTCTTTTGTAGTATATTTCCCTTGACCTTTCGTTGTCTTTAAAGGAATGTAACAGTTTAAAGTTGTTTTTCATGTGAATGACAACACACATTTTCCTCCATGTGATAGCAATTCAGTTTAAAAGTCTTATATCTGCACACTAGCCCCAGGG
The DNA here is from genome assembly GCA_907169655.1 of Acomys percivali. Lineage (NCBI taxonomy): Eukaryota > Metazoa > Chordata > Mammalia > Rodentia > Muridae > Acomys > Acomys percivali. Next base: position 81,671,607 of record OU015756.1, read on the forward strand.
GCATGTCCCATGAAAGTCTTCACTTACCAGAAACTGGGTCAGAGGGGAGGACATCCTATTGGGACTTTAGGGGAGCAAAGCATGGGAGAATGAGGAAATAGAAGGATCCAGAGGGTCCTAGAAACCTACAAGAAGAACATTATGATGGGCAGATCTGGGCCCAGGGGTCCTGCTCAAACTATAGCACTAGCCAAGGATAATATGGACAGTAAACTTTGAACCTCTACCCAGATCTAGCCGATGAACAGGACGGACTTTCTCCACCATTGAGTGGAGAGTGGTGACTGAGTTTCACACGAACTCTGGTGCCCCATTTTTTACCACGTCCCCTGGATAGGGAGGCCTGGTGGCACTCAGAGGAAGGATAGCCAGCTACCAAGAAGAGACTTGATACCCTATGAGCATATACAGGGGGAGGAGGTCCCCCTCAGTCACAGTCATAGGGGAGGGGAGTAAGGGGAAAATGGGAGGGAGGGAGGAATGGGAGGATACAAGGGAGGGGATAACAATTGGGATGTAATATGAATAAATTAATAAAATATTTTTTAAAAAGTCTTGTGTGCTAAAAGCATTCAAAATTAAAATGTGGTTCCTGTTTGGAGTGAAGGTGGAGACCTCGGGGAAGAACATATTTTCTTTGTAAAGAACTTAATATTCATCAACTTTGGGCCACCCATTAAGCCGGGTCTTGAAAACACAGTTGCTCTTAGGTAAAAATGAACAAAGAAGTCATTGCATAGTGATGATAGTAGAGGAATTTTAATCCAGAACATGGTGGCTCTGGCGAGAGATCACATCCAAAATCTTCTACATCTCTACGACCTGGCTGGAACACAGACACACCTTTAACCCCAAGAGACAGAGGCAAGCTGGTCTCTGAGTTCCAGGCTATCCTGGTACAAAGCAAATTCCAAGTGGAGAAAAGCTTAGATCCAGGAGTAGTAGTATAAGCCTTTATCCCAGTGCTCAGGAGACAGAGGCATGCAGATCTCTGAGTTCTAGTCAGTGCTGTTCTGGCAGTACAGTTGAGTCAGTGAGTTGAGGGGAACTACAGTGGAGATGAGTTAGTGGCAGGAAGTTCATGGAATTCAGAGGCAGTTTTTACTGGGAGAGTTTTACAGACAGAGGTTGAAGAAAGAACAACCTAGACACAGGTGAAGAGAAAAGGAGCCATAGAATAAGAGGGAGCCAGAAGATAAGAACAAATCACTAGAGTTAGCTTGAGGCCAAGAAGAGCAATTCAGTGAGAAACCGAGAGAATCCAGATTGAATCAATTACCCCAGAGAGGAGTTTGAGCCAGAACAGCTGAGTTGAACCAGTCAGCAAAACTTCAGAAAGTACTAGAAAGGGTGAGCTTATTTAGCAGTGAACATAAGAGGCGTTGATAAGGTTGTATGGAGAGGCTAGAAGCTTCCAGTGTTGGGCCTACATTACCAGATGGAGGTAAGCCATCTAGGCAACAATTAGACAGGCAAATGAAAGATACTTTTACAGTTGGGATGTAATTCCAAACCTTTTGGCTTCAATGTCAGGGTGCATGTGGCAAGGCATCTGCTAGTAGCTGTGATTCAGTATATTCCAAGTATAAATTCTGCTCTTCTTATTGAACTGAACTGAGTTATGTAATTACATTGATAGACTATTCCACTTGACTGGAAAATAAATAATGTATGTGCTTTTGAGCCTCATAACTGAATGTTCTAGAAGGATGTTCCTTATAAGAAACTCAGTTCTCAGCAAAGATGAAAAATGTTTTAAAATAATATATCTGGAAAAATGGCCATCATAAAATATTATATTGGAAAAATCTGGAGCTTCAGAGTAAAAACAGAGATAATTTTACCAAATAGAGTAGGTTCTTCAAAATACTTTGTTTTGTTTTGTCATTTTTCTATAGATAGAACATTGTTGAATATGTATGTCACTTAATGACTTGGATATGTTCTGAAATGCATCAAAAGGCAATTTCATTGTGTAAATATCATAGAATATATTTATACTAACCTAGACAGTACAGGTGTATCTATCACTGTGTAGCTTTGGATATGTTAAAAACATGAAGTACATGAAATTGCTGCCAATGTCATGAAGCTGTTCACAGTAGACACTTTTAGAAATGGAATAAATTTGCTCCAAAATAAGAATTCATAGCACAGATATGTAGTATGTAAATATGTAAGCTAGCAACATTATCATTTATTATCATTACCAAGTATTATGGTCTGTAGGTGATTATGTTTTATGCTTTCATTTTGCTGTTAGCTCGGTAGATTAGTTAAGATCCAGTCAATCACACAAGCCATGACTAAAGCTGTTATGGTGTCTATGGTATCACTGGGCAATGGGACTTTTCAGCTGTATAATAGTTATTTATGACCACCTTGGCACATGCTGTCCACTCTTAATGGAAACACCAAGAGTGAGTAAGTACATTGTTAACAAACTGTACTTCTCCACTGCCCTATTGTGATCCTAAGTGTTGACCAAAAATAACAACTTCAAAGAAACATTTTAGAAACAAAGTCAGTACTAACTCATTATTTCTTTCTGCCTAGGGTGGCATCATGTTTTCACCTGTACAATATTCACTTCCTGAGACTCATCACTCAAGATGGCATATAAAAGCCCATACTCCTTATATTCTTAGCATAATTTAAATATTTTGAATAACTTTACTTCTAGAATTAAGAAATTTCACTTCAAACATATCTTATGATACTGTTGATTAAAAAAAAAAAAAACAGATAAGACTCAAGGAAAATGGGAATCAGAATTTTGTTCTATATGATACCAGCATAATGGCGCACACATTTGATGTTGGCACTCAGGAGGCAAAGGCAGATAGATATCTATGAGATCAAGACCAGCCTGGTCTACATAGTGAGTTCTAGGGCAGCAAGAACCACATAGTGAAGTCCTGTCTCAGAAAAACAAACCAGCAAAAACAAACACAAGAAGTTGTTTCTTTCTGATATTTGTTGTTGTTTAAAGGAAATTGTAATTTTTTTCATTGTTAAATTACTATTTTATTTTTTTAAAAAATATTTCAACCTTTGACTGAATTTCGTCTGTGCAATAAGTGTAACAGCTCTCTTTAAGAAGTACCTTTACTTTCTTCAAGATCCTCCCCAAGTCCTACAAGTTTCTTTTCAAAATGAATTTGACTGTACAATGTTATGTCATTACATGTAAAATTTTAAAAATTGTATGCCAACTGCTTTGCTATGTAGGACAACTGTTAGTAGGTGAGGTATCAAACTCCTCCAGATATTGGATATGGCCAAACCTGTCTTGTCATGGTAGTAAAAGGCTTGTTCCTTCTTCCATTCACATTATTTGATAACTTTACAGTCAGCTTTTCCCCAGGATGCTAGTAGTATCACCAGGAGCAAATGCAGAGTCAGATACTGACTCTAGGATACCTGTGGAGCCAGACACAAAAGAAACATGAATCAATTTTCTTTACTCTTTTACTGGATTCTCAATTTGTATTTTCTTGATTAAAAAAAAAATTTAATGAAATGTGATATATGTGATTAATTTATTATTTTTCAAACTGGTAAACACATTTAAAGTGTTGACACATTTAATCTCAGTAGGATAGACTGACAGCTATAATTTACCTGAGCAAAATATCCACTGAGATTTTTGTCCTTTTTGAGAAAACAAGATACTAAGGCAAAAAAAAAAAAAAAAAAAAAAGGTCTGAGGCTTCCTAAAACAGAAGCTCATCAGTGGGACACTCAGCCCCTGCTTAACCTAAACTCTAGAGTATGTTCTTTAAGACCAAAGCTAGAGTCTTAGTGGTAGCCAGAGGTTATGCTGGATTCATAGAGCCCTTGGATGACATGAGTCTGGTCTGCTCCAGTGAAGTACAGACCATCCTACCTGATACGTGCCAAGTAATCAGAGGCAGGGGCACAATGCTATGGTGGTTGAATAAGAACCCAAGAATGTTACATCTTGGCTTAAGATCACAACCTTTTAGTGACATAGCTAAAATACCAAATGGAGTATTTCTTCTCAAAATTGTCATTGGAAAAGTGAAGTTTCAAGCATGAAGATTCCAGAAACAAGCATCACAGATACAGCACATGCCTACAGCCATAACACAAGGCAGCAGGGAGTCACAGACAGACAGCGCATGCCTACAGCCGGAACACTCTCAAGGGTGTGGGAGAATCACAAGCCTGAGGCTAGCTTAGGTTTCGAAACAAGGCCACCTTAAAAAAAAAGTAACGTGAAGAAGGAGGGAAGTAAGAAGAGGATGAGGAAAGAGAGAAAAGAGGAAAGTAAAGAAGAGAAGGAAACAGAAAATGTCCTCGCTTCCAGAAACTCTCTCCCTGTCTTTCAACCTCTCTGAAATATCACACAGCTGAAACAGAAAGAAAAATGTAAACCTTATGCGCCTGTCAGATTGTAATTCTACTTGCATCTTCCTACGAATTAATCGTTTTAACTAGGTCTCGTAAGATCTACCGGACACATTCACATTTTTCCAGCTGTAAATTAGTTTAAAAACCTGGACATCATCTGCCGTGCTTCAATGAGCCCTTTGCCTGACTATCCAACCTTGAATCTGGTCTGTGCAGCTCCAATGCCGTAAACGCTCATATTACCCCAGAGTCCTCTGCCATCCAGTCATCTCCTCCCTCTCCTTTCTCTTTCTCTTTTATTCTTTATTTATTTCCAAGAAAAAACAAAGGAGACGTATTATCCATAATGTCCCATGAAGACTGACTTACTTCTGCCTTTATTAATCTCTCATTTTCGAGCCTGTGTACGTTTTCTGTAATCCGAAACCACAGGAAGGAGCCTCTCAGGGCAGAAACTGACTTTCCACTCTGCCAGCTGTCTGCAGATGCCTATGTATATAACACCTAGTTGGATGCTTAAGGAGCTAGCTGGTCAATTCTGTTTGAAATCAACTTTTCAAAGGGACATGTGGCCTTCTCCTCTCCAAACTGTTCATAGAATGGGACAATTTATTTTGGTGAATATTTTTCTTGACAGGACAGTAGAAATCAGTTTGGGATTTTACTCTCTGCCTGTCTAGCTCGTGTTAAGTTCTAAAGACATGAGATGATAGCAGTTAAGAGGAAAGCCACAGGACATATTGAGAAGGCTTAATCTTTCCCACAGAACAGCCCACTCAATAGCAGCAAATACATTACCAATGTTTTATTTTGTGGCTATGATCCATGGGCTTGTTTTATTTGCAGCTGTGAAGTTTGCTAAACACTTTTGCTTTTTTCTCCATGGCTGTCTTCTAAGTTATAGACATAGCAATAATTCATGAAAAATGTTTCCAGTTTCAGTATGTGAATTCCATCTCCGATGTTTTGTGCAGAGTGTCTCGGAGACAAAAGTGACCATTAAACCTGCAGCTCAGTGTGATGGCTAGAGTACCTGTTTCTCCAATCTTTGGGAAATCACCATCAGGTTGTTTAAATATCCTGAAACAATAAACTATAATTGTACTTGCCAATAGCTCTTGTGTATTGTCACTATGAATATTTAAGAAGATTGATTTAACACATATTGATAACTTCTACTATTGAATGGCAAACACAAGTAGCTAATTGTTTTATTTGAAGAAAAGGGTAAATAATAGAATTGGTCAGAAAGAAAAAAAAAAGGAAAATCTTGACAAGAGAGATTATAGTTTTAGTTTTTCAAATGCACAAAAAGACAAACATAGGATTAGAAAAAGAGGACATTTGACTGTGACAATTTAGAAAAACAATCTAACGACTAAGATAAACCAGTGGTCTGAATGCATGCTGAGTTCATAACACAGGTCAGAGATTCCTTGTCAATATTGTACTGTCTGAACAAGCACAGGCAAGACTGCTTCACTCTGAAACCTTCCTTAGGTCTAGAATCATCAACCATCTCTGGAGATTTGGAATTCCCGGAGGCTGGGAAGTAGCCAGAGTGTCTGGGACCTGCTTCATGGAATTGTCTCTTGGGAACTTGAGCAGCTCTTTGGAAAAGGCTAAGGGAAAACTCCTTCAGAGCACTAGTGGCTCTCACTAGCTTCATGTAATGGAGTGAGAGCAGATGTTACCCACGCCCTGGCCAAGAGCGTAGTCTCCAAGTGCTTTGCAAACAACCCTCAACACAAATTGTCCTTTATCACTACATATCAAACTCCACAGCTTCCTACGACTAGAGCATGGGTTCCTGTGAGAAAGGAGTAAATAAAATACGATGATAGCTCACATGAATCACTTTGCATTTCAATTTCAAATGATGTGAGGAAAACAAAATCCAGAAGTTTAAATCACATTTTATTTAAACGGCTGGAGCCTTGTACATTCTCCAAGTAAATTCTAAAATCGACCAAAAACCTCCCAAACAGAGAAAGAAATGGGGAAACAAACAAACAAACAAAACAAAACAAAACCAGACCCGTCTGAGTATTTTACCTTGGGATACTATGACAAAAGCTCAAATGCTTGCTCCGACTTGTTGGGTGAATGTGGCAGTTGTAATTTGGCCCCAGGAAGCCCTTGGTTTGAAAAGTCAGACATATTGATATTTCAGGTACTTCCAGTGGACGCTAGAGCTTTCTCAAACTTAAATTCTTTATTACGAAGTGCTTTTAGTCTCACTTCTTTCCCTTCCTCTAAATAATGCATTCTGTTTGGAGTTTTTCTGGCTGGCTGTGTGTACTCTTGGGTTTCATTACAACTGGAAGCCAGAACTGTGCAAACCTGATAGCATGGCTTCTTCTGCGCTGTGGGCGACTTACAGACAAAGCACACAAAGGTGCTATTTGAGTTTAGAAAATTCCCCAGGAAAACAATGTTGTTTTTCCCCCTGAAAAGAGTGGTACAGGGGACTCAACTACTTACTGTGAAAATCAGAAGCAAACTCTCAGTTGTTTTTGGAGGAGGGCTGCACTATTCTTTCCAGAACCACTGGCTTGTATTCATTTGTTCAAACTCTGAAAAGCAATTTAAAGTCGTGGAATATGTAGAACACCAGGTAGGGAGCTTCAGAAGCAGGTTAGTACTTACAATGCCACATGCCGGTGTTACCGGATTTCATCAGACTTGAACTTCCTCAGGCTTTGAAAGTCCTATCGCATAGGATTGCAAAGCTTATATTAATTCTTAAAATACATAATTTTGAGTGTCTGATGCTATTGTAGATACAAAAAGGGCATCTCCATTCTAAGCAACACCATAACCTTTTCATAAGATCAGGTTAAACTTCCTGAGCTCATGGGTAAGAGACACACCACCTTGACCAAGGTGCGATCTTGTCTCCAACAAGGCGAAGTTGGCACGTACCAAGATTTAGAGGTTGAGTTCAGAGTCTATGGAGGTCAGGAAATGAGGGTTACCTGATGATTATGGGGAACAGTTTAGAGTTAATGAAAAGAACAAGGAGGAGATTGCTGTGGGGAGAGATTCGAGTTCTTTGTGAATTGACTGCCAATGTTCTCTGCTGCAGAGTTGAAATCTTCCTGGAACTTAATAGAATAATCATTCAGGTTATGGGCTTGGGCAAGAGTTTCCTGCATTGGGAAAGCCAGGCTAGTAAAGACAAAAGCATGTAAAGTCATGCCACATCGCTAATAAGTGCTGTGGGGGAGTGTTGAGTGGGAACATACGGACTCTTGGGTGCTTCATCTACCAGTAGGGGGGAAAAAAAACAGGGAAGAAACGTTGTACATTTATAAACTTTACATTCCAACCATTTTAATGAACATCAGATTATGAGCAAAAAAGTTCTTTTACACTTCAAATTTAGAAGCAATTCTTTATTCTATCATTCAGAAATGCAATTTGAACTTTTCTAAATGTCTGGGCTTACTCTAGGTATGTTGGCAAGTTCTGCGCTCAGGAATTTTCATGTCTAATAGATGACATTAATTTAGAAATTTATGTTTTCACATGAGATAATAAGTGATTCTTAAGGAAGTTTTACTTATCTGCTAAAAAAATAAAATAGTATTTTTTTTTTCAGCAGAGTATCCTACTTAGTGTTATAAGACTGTAAGCCACAGTGTATGAAAAAAAAAAAAAAGGTGAGTAGGTGGAAAGGTGAGTGTACAGTGTGCTTATATCTTGATCCAAGATCGTTAATTCTGTCTCATATGAATTATGTGCTTGAATGGGCCCCAAGGTCACTGTGTCTACTTGTTCTTATGACTAAGCATGTACAAATTGGAACTGTGTCTCCTCCCCATGCCCTCACCCTGCTCTGTATTCTGCAAGTGGTTTCAGAAGTTGTCCGATTCACAAGGCCTCTGCAGAAAAAAAAAGGTGTGTTGCTCACCTAAGCACAACAATAGAATGGGAAGTGAGATTATCTGGTGAGCCCTGGGGCTTGCCCAAGGGCACCCACATTGTCCTGGGAGAGGAAAGTGCAAGTCAATGAGAGCTGTAACACTTGATTTGGCTTGCCTGAAACTGCTTCTTCACTTTAGCTAACATAAGGAAGTATTATCAAGTAGGGTTTCACACTCTGAGGCAACAGATGCCCTGGTCACCTGCAAAGCCTGCCTCAGTAAATAGAAAGCTGCTATGTACCTCACAAATCTACTAGGGCATTGACTACTAGCAATCCCTCCTTTTAAGAAATGTCATACATAGCCATCAATACAAGGAAATCTAAAACTTTACCTCAAATGAATGTGTCATGGGCTTTGAATTTATATCTAAAATATCTCTAACATGCAGGCATAGAGGAGATATGACTGAGAAATATGTCTCACCCTGTGCACAGCAACCACACTCTCCTCTTTAGAGATACTAAAAGTCTGAGAGCCTCAATCTACTTTATGTTTCATATAAGCAGCTAACTGTACATATTGCTACATTCAAAGGTAAAAGAGTTAGGCTCCACCTTTTCAACAACAACAACAAAACTATCAAAGATTTTGTCTAGATATTTCAAAAACATCCTGCACATATTTTCTAGATTTAATAGTACTAATTTCATACCCCAAACCTTACTACTCTTAACTTCTTATATTTAAAATATCTTTAAGATCATTCTGAATAAGTAGTCTGAAGAGATTTCTTGTTTGATCATCCTGTATTGTTTTAGCTGTGTGGTATTCCTATAAGGTAAAACAGATCGTGATTTATTAAACTAAGTACTTAGAGATAAACAAGTAAAATTCTTCTAAACCATTATTCTTGGGTCAGTAAGATGCCCCAGCAGGTGAAGATATTTTAATGCCAAGTCTGATGATGTGAATTTGAGACCTAGGAATCATATGGCAAAAAGAGAGAAGTGACTCCTGAAATTTTCCTATGGCCTATACACATGTACCATACACATGTACCCGCACATATACAGATATGCACATACCACACACATACACATACATACATACATACATACATACATACACACACACATGTTAAAAATAAATAAAATGTAATGAAGCATGTAATGAAGAGTCTGCACATGAATGATTTTATTCTGCATTACAAGTTTTCTCTTCATGCATGATACTCTGTTTTATATTCCTAACAGTTGTAGCAGAAGGAGCTACATTTAGATAAAAAGATGTTTTCATTCCATCTCAGTACAAAGGATCTGAAATTGCAGCCTTTTTTCTTCTTCCATAATGACAATGGAATAAAACGTGGATGACAAATTACCTTCATATATCTTTCTGTCATAAACAGAACCTACACTTCGGCTACATGAGGCAATCATTTGCAGTAGGCAGCAAAGATGAGTAAATCTTCCTGAGATGGATGCAAGCCTGGCCCTAGCACTTGCCAGTGAGTGAAATGTATCTCTGCCCACCACACATTGTCCATCTGACCAGCTGTAAAAGAAACACAAAAGATTTTGTCTGTAGCAGAGATAATATGTAAGCACACAATGAACCACACATGAACTTCGGAGATGTCCTCTGTGTGCCTGCAATGCACCTACCAATACATAGCTTCAGGTATCTTACAGTGAGACTATAATGGCTGGAGACTAGAGCTAGAGACAGACAGTTCAAATTCCAGGCCTGCCTGGTGATGGAAAGTGTAAAACACTGAGATTAGAAGAAAAGTTCATGGAAACCCAGTGTTCCTGGCAGATGGAGACTGTTCTCTCTGTCCTTGCAATCTTACGTCACAGTCATTGAAAACAGAGGCTTCTACTGAGATGCTGTTTCCAGGCATCTGCATCCCTTGGTTTCTTCATCAGTAAAATGCAGATAATGGAAGAAACTCACAGGTTAAGGTCAAGATGAAGTAGCTCCACTTTGAGTCATGATTTGCACATAAACAATGAACTTTTTAAAATGTAATTTTATATTAAACCATTAGTATAGTATAATTATATTTTATATTAAAACCTTGTGTGATATTATATTTTAATAATATTCTTGGGTTAATTAATATTAATACACTACTGTCAATATTATTTTGTAGTATACCTAACTCCTTAACAGTTGTGTTAATTATCCTTTGATGTATAAGAATTTACTCCCACACTAACTAGTTTAAAGCAGTATTTATTATCACTTCTTCTGTAAGTCAAAGAGTCTGAGTGCAGCTTATTCCAAGTTACTTTACCAAAGTGCCTGACCAGGGCTGAAATTAGTCTTTTAAGCACCATCATACCACTGTTGCTTTGTTTGTATTTGTTAGAAACAAATTCCAAATTTTTAGGTTTGAACTTACAAGGAAAGGAGCTTCTAAGGAGTGGACACGAGATGGGATGGCTGACTGCAATAGTTTTGTCCTGGCTTTTGCAGTTTTTGTGATAAGATAAAAGGGGGTTGGAGGTATTTACTTAATTTTAACAGAGATCATACAGGTTAAAGATTATGGTATAGCTTGAAAATTAGTATCTCTTTTATGTAACTTTATCTACACTAACTGGATAAGGTTGAAGATAACAGTTAGCTAAGGCCCATTTGGAAAATACTGAGATGTGTAAGGCATATGGTGGAGGTGTCTGCTTAGCCGTACTGTGAGAACTGCAAGAACACTGCAGCATTATTTAAATTGCATGAACAATTCTGTCCTGGGAGCTCAATGACTTGGTTGATTGCCAGCGTGATGGGGTGGACAACCCCTTGGAGAGAAAAGAAAGCAATTTCTGAAAGTCCAACCTTTTGATCATGGAAAATAAGTAGCAACATGATTATCTGGCCTTGAGATCACTGCTTAGTGTTCCTTTTACCTTCTACAACTCATCATTAAGGACATTGGACATACTAAATACTCAAGAGTGAATACATTTGGACTTAATGATACAATGCCTTAAAGCATGGCAAGAACCCAAATCCCCAAATAAGACTCAACCCATTTATTATAGTCTGTTTACTAAGCTTAAAAAATAGATCTTGGACATGTTTCAACAAGGGAACATCTAAAGGAGCAATTTTTTCAGAACTCATTTTGTAAAATCCAATTATCTGGGACAATGCCTTGCTTAAGCAGCTTCACTTTATTGAGATAAAGTCTCCCTGAAAAACACAAATGAGTCTTTCTTTAAGCAAAGCATACAAATGAGTGCCAAACATATTAAAGATAGTGAAAATAAGAATACAAAAAGGAAAAAAAAAGCGCTTCATCTGGCTTGATAATGCATATGCATTGTGACTTTTTACTTCCTGTTTTTGCTTCGATTTATATTCATTCTCGTCACCAGAAGTTCAGAAAGTATGTGACAGGTGCAAACGGCAAACCACATGAACGGACCTTAGTGGAGCCCCCAAATGTACGCAGCAAGCAGAGTCAGAGCAAATGATGTTCCCCAGGGGGCAGCAGAAGGGAAAAGGAGTGACTTGGGTAATGCAGTCAGAAGTCAAAGGAGAGCAAGTGTCTCAGCACCTGCAGCAGCGGGGTGGGCAGAGAGAGGGTTCCCCAAAGGATTGCCTCACAGTTTAACCTTCATCACTCAACCAGTCCTTGGTATCAGAGAAAACTAACCCGCGTGTTGGTAATTCACAAGAAGCCCTCTGCATGGAGGGACAAGCGGGGCTGGAAGCATGGTTCTAAAGAAGCAAAGTGACATCGAAGTCACACAGAAAGGGGGCTTTGATGACTCAGGGTCGGAAACTGAGATACTTAAGACTCAGCAGACAGAATACATTAGTCCAGACGAGGTTGTATGGCCCATGTCTGGAGAGGAGGCAGCTAGCGGGGGAGTCTGTCCTTGAAGAATATCACTGGTGTACAGAGCCACGTGCAGGACCCCCCCCCCCCCCAACATGTGTCATCTTCGCCATGGCAGAAATTAGTTCCGGACCTGGAGGCATCTCATTCTTCCTGTTTACTGAAGACTTTGTGATTAACTCTGGTAGAAAATAAACAGGATAAAAGCTTTGCAATTCTCTTTCCTAGCATTTGCTTTCTACATTTTAGTGGGCAGGGATTGGAGTCCACATAGACAATCCGCTTATTCAGGAAATGAAAGATTTGGGGTGGAATTCGTTTGATAGATTGTATTTAGATAATTGCATATGTTCTACCCACACAGACTCTGTAATGTAATCTCCTCCTAGCTAAGTGCCCTTGCTCTGCAATACAGTGATTACAGAGTTCTCAAGTAAGCTAGAGAAAATAAGAAAGGAAAGAGAAAAGGAAACTGAACCTATCAGAAATGACAAATAAGTGAGATTGTAAGTATGTGACTTTGCATGAAGCTTCTACTTTTTTATTTAACTTAGTTAGTATATGTATATTGGTGTTTTTCCTGCTTATATATCTGTCTACCACATGAATCCAGCACCTAGAGAGACCAGAGATGGCTTCAGATCGCCTACTCGGTTGTGAGGCATCACGTAATCCCAGGGAATCATGCCCAGGTGCTTGGGAGGAAGAGCCAGTGCTCTTCACCGTCGAGTCATTTCTCCAGCTGATAATGTTTTTTAAAGGATAAGATTATAAGAAAACATTGCCACATCCGAATGTGAACATTGCTAGAACTCTGTCTCCTAGTTAAGAGGAACTAACGCATGAGTGCTTGGCCGTGTTTAAAGTTCAGGAACAGAAGAGCTAAGGAAATCACTTACTTGTTTTAAAATGAAGGGAGCCAAGAACAGCGGGAAAATGCACCATGAGGCCAAGACAAAGTGTGCCTGATAATGTGGCCACCGTGCAAGTAGGATGGTTTTCCTCCAATAAGGAGGTAGAGCGAGCCGGGCTCTTGTGCAGCCTGTGTTCAACTCCACAACCCGCACCCACGTGAGGTATGATGTGATGAGCTAAAGTTTAAATCAGTGATGATCTGATGATGGCCCCACAGTGCCATGGACCTCCATTACGGGGAAGAGCCGCTGAGTGCTGCTGAACCACGGAGAGTCAAGTTTGCGCATGCTCAGTGTGGATTCTCACGCTGAAAGAAAAGCTCAGTTTTCTGCTCAAAGTTACAAGCAGTTTTGTTGTTGTTGTTGTTGTTGTTGTTGTTGTTGTTGAAACCATTTCCAATTGTCTTATGTCCTGATGTCTTTCTGTATTTTTTTCAGCGCCTTAAAAGAAATAAGGTGTTCGCAATTTTCCATAGAAACGTCTTCCGTATTTGCAAGTTTCGGTTTGAGCAGAACTGGACATGTTATTATTCTCTCACTTGTATTCCTGTGATGTCAGCCAGTAGGCACAGAAGAAGACTTGAAAGCGAGTAACTGGATTTTAGCCACAGAAAAGAGTCATTCTGTTTTCATGATAAAATGTTCAGATACCAAAGCAGGACCTTGTGTGTGGCCTGAAACAGAAATAAGAGCATGGCTCCTAGGCACGAAGCAGGCCTGATTCCTGGTGGAAGCTCACTAAGCAGGCCTGATTCCTGGTGGAAGCTCACTAAGCAGGCCTGATTCCTGGTGGAAGCTCACTAAGTCACCGTCTTGGGAAAGTCAGTGCTGAGATGAACACACTGCCCACAGCCTTTAGTTGAGTATCTGGGATGCCTAACACTTGGTAACTTTCCATGGAATATGGGCAAGGTTTTCATAGATTTTCCTACTTGAGAGCATCCTGGCTTTGTTCCAGATGGGCTAAGGGCAGTCAGCTCTGTTCACAAATTCTTGAGACACAGCTCAGAATGGTTTTGCGGCAGAACCGAAAGACTGTCAGTGCTCAAGCTGTTGGGCAGCCGAGGCCAGGTACAAGCATGGTGTGAAGAAACATGTGTTACCTTTGTGAGTTCACATGGTGGGATAAAATAAAGAAACTTTGGTTAAAGAAAGAAAAAAAAAGACACAGAAAGAAGCATGTATTAGTACCAATCAGCAATAGATAAAATTTACTCTGCATTATAGTCATGAGTAACTCAGTCTTAACAATTAACATGTTTACATGATGAAATCAGTAATATCTGAATCAAAGATGAGGCACCTAAGCAGACAGACACAAGACGCCAAGTCTATTATCCTATTCAGTCGCCCAGCAGATGTACATCAGTTCCATTGATGATTCAATGGCTGCTTCTAGCAAATAACATATAGAACCTAAACTATAAAGCGAGTAACATGTATTACTATAGTCCACATTGGACACGCTACCTCGGTAACCTGTGTGCCCATAGCTTGTGAAGGTTCTAAGGTATCATGGAGGACACTCAGGTAATGGTTGTTCTTTGGGGGGGACTCAAGATTGACTGAACACCAGAGAGAGGTCCAAAATAAAAGGAAGAGAATCTGAGGCCACCCAGAAAAACAAGGAGGCCTACTTGAAGACAATTGGGAAAGAGGGGAGGAGCCCTTGAGGAAGTGAGGATGGAGCTAGTGGGTGTGGAGGAGGTGTGGAAGAAAGGCCTCTTTGGTGTGTTCCCTGAATTGGCAGGGATTCCTTTAGCTCCTTGCTGTGTGAGGTGAGGTCGCTACATTCCTTGGAGCCTGTCATTACTTTACAAACTCAGATAGGCTATTACCTCTCCCTGTAGCACCAGGGATCCCAGAATCAACTGTGACAAACAGGCTGCCTGAGGTAGAAAGCTCCCACGTCTCTGAGCGTTAGAATTATTTTCCTGAAATCCAGGAGAGCAGGAAGCCACCAACACAGAGACATATTCCCAGTAAGGTACCTGCTAATACCTGGAAGAAGTCAGAGATGTGGTTTGATTAGCGTTAGAATACAACTGAAAGGCTATTACAGCAAAACTTTTATCTCCCAGCCTAAAGAATGGAATCTACCTCCAGGTGGAGACCAACATTGTCTCCTCCCTTTGGAGCTAAAACAATTGGGAAGGACAATTACCTAGCCAAGTGACCACACCCTCAAGAGCACAGGTTTACTCTAAAGATGGTAAAGACATAGATGGGATAATTAACCTTTTAATGACAGTTCTTTCCAAGAATTCCTGTCATTTATTTACCTCAGTCCCTAAAGGCTGCCGTGAGATCCCACTGAGTCTGTCCACTATTTTTAGTCCTGACCCACAAAGGTGTAATTTCTGGGTTTTTTGTTTTGTTTTGTTTTGTTTTTGTTGTTTTCTTTTCTTTTCTGTCTCTTTATTTCACATAATGGACAGAGGCTAAGTATACTTTTCCTGGCACTTTGGACAGCTTTACTCTTTCTGTAAAGCTCCCTTCTCACTATGAGGCTAGTCTAAAGCAGCTTTGAACTCTATAAACTAGAGCCAAGATGAGTCCTTTGGATTAATGGTAGCATGATTTTTATATTCCATAATTGGATGTGGGGCATGCCTACTACTGTAAGCTTGGTCCAAAACCTATGACTGAAGAAGTCTTAGAGCCTGGAAGGGAACTTAATCCTACAAGAATATTGGGGTGTCTTTGAGAATGATGGAGTCTTTCTTCTCAGGGAAGTAAGTTTCTGGAAAACTCAAAGGCTACTCTGAGCCAGGGGCTTTCACATTCTTCTCTTGTGAATTTGAAGGATGAAATTAACAGACCACAATGGGTAGAAAGAAGTTTAATAAGAGATTTATGAGTGTTAGTAAAAGAAAGAAAGTAGGAATAGAGTTCTTATATAGTAGGATGGGTTTCAGGAAAACAACTTGATTGTCTGGGACCTTTTTAAAGGATTATTCCAGAAACTAAGAGGTATAAGGGGATGCCAGTTTGTCTATAGCTACGAAATGAAATATCTAGGTACCTCATTTTATTTTCAGTCTCCTAGACAGGTACAACATTTAGGCAGAGATGCTAATTTAGAAGACATCAACAAAAACAGGACCCAGAGACTAATAAATACCTTAGTAGCAGCCATGGAAAACCATGGGTCCTCGAGGAGACTCTAATGCTGCTACTTTCCAGAATTAATATGATCCCTAACTGCATTCTAAATACTTATCCTTATAATCAAAGGTAAGTGTAGCTCTTACCCCTCAACAACAACAACAAAAGCTTCTTGGAGTTAGGGGCAATTACAGAAAGCCACAACTAGACAAAATGCAAACAACTGACCATGGGGTGTTTAGCCTCAACTGACACA
Source organism: Acomys percivali (assembly GCA_907169655.1). Taxonomy (NCBI): domain Eukaryota; kingdom Metazoa; phylum Chordata; class Mammalia; order Rodentia; family Muridae; genus Acomys; species Acomys percivali. Next base: position 81,687,984 of record OU015756.1, read on the forward strand.
CCTACGACATGGCTAATGCGCTTACGGCTCAGGGAGAATCACAGAAGAGGAGACAGGAAGACTGTAACATCTACAGGACTAGGACGTGTGCTAAACGATTATGCCTTCTAGGTATGACAGGAAAGCCGCACCCATGAAATCTCAGTAACATGGCTGCCTAAATAAGACCTGGGAAATTCGATCAGCTGTAGTTCTAACACAGATGTTGGAAATCTCGCGAAGTCCACCAGTAAATGAGGGGCTGCAGATGGAGCTGCTGAAAGATGGAGAATTTGTCTCCACCAGGGATGAACCTCTTGCCTGGTTATTCATCTGGTCAGCCCTACAAATATATACATTTAAATATTTCTTTGGTTGCACATGACAACAAGGGTTTAAAGAAGAGGAAGCCATGAATTTGAGAGGAATGTGGGATGTAGAAGCAAGGAATAAGTGGGGGGAGAGGAAGAGATACAGGAGTGACTATATTTTCACTAAAAACAAAAGCAAACAACAATAGCAACAAGAAAAATCCCAAGTAGTTTTTGGCACCTTTGGTGTCTAGGAAGGAATTTCTCAAAACTGCTGCTGTGGGGCCTCTGCACTACATGACTTGTTTTCATCTCCCGTTCTCATAACTAAGATGACTGCCAAGCAGAACCATCATATCATCAAACAAACCCTGTACGTCTGTGTTTCCACACAGAGGCAAAGGCGGCCGTCAGCCTCAGACAGAGATGCCTCTCCTTGCTGAGAGTATAGATATATGCAGAGACCCATGGCTGTACTAAACGCTGAGGATGAAAGACTGGTGAGGACTCAGACTTTAACAAGACATTTACACCACCCTATTAATTCTTGGGGAACAGTGAGGGAAAGGGGGGAAGAAAACATTTTTTGTAATTTCAATTTGATCTCATTGTTTTTTCCCATCCTAAGCAAAATATTCTGTTTATATTCATGAACTTCCTCATTCTTGGGCTCAGCTCTTTCATTCAAATATATCTTCTTTTCCAGTCTTGTTTTGGTGAATGCAACCAAGAATATTCTGAAAAAAATAATAATTCATTTTTTTTCTCTTTATTATGCTATACTATCCTTTTTTCTCCTGAGCATTTGTCACATGGTAATTATCATGTTTTTCTTTAAGACCAGTTTTTGTTATTTCCCCAAATATTCAGCATATTAAAAACACTCATTAATTTTGTGATTAATGAAACCATGTGTTATGCCCTATTTCTTCATAAAAATGAGCATTTTCCATAGCAGGTTCGTGTCCAATCAATGAGTTTTATGAGCTTCTGTATTTGTTTTTTGATATCTAACTCACTCAGTTCACTGACTTCTTCTGAAATTGTTCTAATAAGTTAATGCCATCCTAATTCTAGGGCCATATGTACTTCCTTTTTTAAAGATAAGTTTATTTCAGGAACAAAATCAAGTGGACATAATTTACACATTTATTTATGTAAATGGAGCACAAGCATGTGCAGGAGCCAAACAGTGACTCATGTCCCTGATTTCAACAACTCTTTTGTCTGAACCACAGAAGCACGGGACTCTCTTGGTCCAGTGAACCTCAGGCCTGGAGACTTCTCTTGCTTCATGTTTTAAAAACGGTGCTGGATACAATGGCTGCACCAGAATGATTTTTATGCATGTTAATATTTATGTATGGTCTGCTTCAAAGACATCAAAAATTAAATTTATAATTTTTATTTGGAACCTTGACTAGACTATATGTGTAAGCCAAGCAACAGAAGTACATTTTAAGTACTTGAAGGAAATTAAGATTTTATTTTTAGATAAAACAATATATTTGATATAATTAATAATTTCCATAAGATTACTTACAAATTAAATAGGAATGAGGAGTTACCTTGTCATCAATTATGTTTTATGGTTTCTTAAGTGTTTCTAATTTTGAAGTAGTCATATATCACCAACTAAGTAGCCTTGAATGATCTGCTATTGAAGCTCCCTGGGTTTTAAGACCACTGAAAGAATCAGGCTTTCCCAGCTTGGGTAGCAGTAGTCTTCCTAGTTTACCGAGGTGACCTCCGCATCACACTGAAGCCATCTTCCTAGGAACTGTGTGACTTTGGCACACTACTTAGCCCTTGTGGCATTCGGCTTCTTTGTTTGAACAGCAGTACCACAGTGCTCTTAACATGGGGTCATGAAGTATCCTACGAACTGCCCCATATGTCTGATAGTCAACAAAGACTCAAAGAAATATTCAACAAGGTGCCACTGTGCCTTCACATCCAAAGTTTAACATACCTTAAACATGCCAGACCAACACAAGGAGCCTTTATAGTTTGCTCCTTTAAAAAAAAAAAAAAAAAATCAGAATCTCTTTACAGATATCCATTGCCTTGCTCTTTCTGATTCTTTTAAGTAACACTGAGTCCCAGCACTCAGGAGGCAGAGGCAAGCAGATCGCTGTAAGTTCGAGGCCAGCCTGGTCTACAAATTTAGTCCAGAACAGCCAAGGCTACACAGAGAAACTCTGTCTCAAAAAACCAAAAAAGAAAAGAAAAGAAAAAAAAAAAAAACTAAACAAAACAAAGAAAAAAACAAAAAAAAACCAAAAAACAAAAAACAAAAAAATGAAATTCTTTAAAAGATTTATTTTAATTTATTTTACTTCACAAGTTTGTTACTTATAGTAAAGCATGATATAGTCCTTTAATCCCAGCACTTGAAAGACGTACGTACGTATGTATGTATGTATAGACCTTTTGTCCAAAACTGAATTGAAGGAAGGAAGGAAGGAAGGAAGGAAGGGAGGGAGGGAGGGAGGGAGGGAGGGAGGAAGGAAGGAAGGGAGGGAGGGAGGGAGGGAGGGAGGAAGGAAGGAAGGGAGGGAGGAAGGACAAATGTAGCCTTTTCTGTAACAGGCATGCGTGGCTCAGGGTGGAGACATTGCATTTGAACCCTGGGCTATAAGGAAAGCCCACAGTTATGAAGCCCTAAGGACAGGGCTGAGGTGTCCCCAAGCCACTAGCCCTGACTGGTGAGCAAGCACTCTCCTTCTACATAAAATGCAGATGTCATAAATGGTAAAGTTGTAGGTTATTTTAACACTTAAAAGGGCAATCTTTTTCTTCCCACCCCTTTAGTTAAATAAGCGAATTAGTGTTAAATTTTAATAAAGGGCTTCCTTACTTTAAGGTAATTTTAAAATGAAATAAACCCCTTTTCCTTATTCAAACAAAGTTTCCTATTACATTAGATGTCTGCACTCGTTCTTTACTGCTGTAATTAAACACAGGCAGAGGCAGAGGCAGAGGCAGCCGCCTAACTCTGAATGCTAATCTACTCTTTTCACAAAGGATGTATGTCCAGTTAGGAAGCACTTGACTCTGTTTTGCACTGTGGAGGAAGATCCACATAGCATGTGTTTGCAGAGTAACTTTTACTTCTCTCTTAGATAGTAAGCAAAGAGGGTGGAAATATTCCTCAACAGCAAATTCAGTTCAGAAAATCCCCAGCATCCACAACAATTGCGCACAGTGGGAGGAGACTTTTTTTTTTCTCAGAGAAAACACTAGAATTCTCTGGGCTGACTGCTCAGGGTGGTCCTTAGACAGTCTTCAGTAGGTCAGCAACCTAGAAGTGACCACCTTACACAAACATTTCTAAAGCTCTGTGCTTTAGAAATGCTAAAGTGCTCAATACCTAAACCTCTAAACGTAAAATAACAGTACGTGCAATATGGCCTATGAATGTGACTTCCAAACAAGCATTGTGAATTCATAAGCACGAATTTTTTTGACAGTCAGTATCTATTTCTGTTCTTATAACGCTAAACAAAGATTACTTTTCTTTAGATCAGCCACCCAGACCTATTTATGAAAATAAAGTAAATAAAGACAGACTTTACACTTGGTTACAGAATGCTGGTCATGCTAAGAGTCGGAGTGAATCAATTCCATATTTAGAAAACTTGGTGTATTCTAATTTAATCCTCAGATTCATTAACAAGACACAAAAAGGGAACTGTTGTTTCTAAAGCCCAAACCGCTGCAAGGTACACAGATATTTATAGTCTATGCCTCTCGGGTTACTCAGGCCAGTTTAGGAAGCACTGTCTTTATGTCTGTGGATCTCATCTCATGGAGTATGCACTTAAGTGAGGTCATCGTGTATTGGATTTACCCTGTAGTTCAACACACCTGTCAGTCAAGTTCTGAGGATCCCTTTCCTCTCTGTTGTCGCTAAGGGTCTCCAGACATCTTCTATGCTGATTCACTTCAGACCTGTCTTCCCCATGGTGGAGATCTGGATGAGATTTTGCACATGCTGGTGCACAGTGTCCACTGACATCCTCAGAAGAAACATAGGTGTGTGTGTGTGTGTGTGTGTGTGTGTGTGTGTGTGTGTGTGTGTGT